>VZTX01022719.1:127812-174859 GCA_013400915.1 Pardalotus punctatus | reverse complement strand
CTGACCTCACCCGGAGCTGGTACAAAACCTCCCGAATTTAAAGCATCTTTTTGTAACACTGCTTGCAGCTCCAGCCCTGCCCCTGTGACTGCAGCGTGGGGTGGAGCGGCACCACATTGCCTTTTTTTCTGGGTGAAATTACCGTAAGGAGGGTGAGAGAATTGAGAATATGATATGAATTAAACCTGGAGTAATTCCATAGGAAATCTCATGCGATTATCAGATTTCAGGCAAACAGAAAACGGCAGCCCCACTGCTGTGAGGACCATCCCTCCCCTGGCTGGGCACACAGCACACCCTGCGGCCAGGGAACCCCAGCTGTGCCCCAAAACTTCACTCAGAGCAGCTCGTGGTGATGACATGTTCAAGTGATGGGAATAAAAGCCAACTGCTGACAAACTCACATGATGTGAAGTGAACTAGGAGGAGAAGCTGAGTGATGATTTAAACAAAAAAGTTTTCTAATACAATGCCACACAAGTGCCCTAGAACACAGGAAGAAATCTGCTCGGTGTGCAGCAAAAGCCAAAATCCAGTGCTTTTGCTGTAAGAGGCAGCATTTATGTCTGCGCTTAGAAGAAGAATGTTCTTGCATTTGACAATATTTTTAAAGGTCTTACTATTATTAAAAAGGATAAATGAATAAAAGAAAGCTTTCTGAAATTAGATGATACAAGATTATTTTTTTATTGAGATTAACTCCCTAATCCCTTTCATGGTCCAGCTGCACAAATGCTTGTGGTGGCAGAGAACAAGAGGCTGAAACGAATGGTCAGCTTGCAAAACACAGGAGAGGACAGACACTGGTTTATTTTTTTTTGCATAGCAATGCTGAATCTGTGACCTAAGATATCTTGCTATTGAAATAATCAAGTCTTTTTATTCTTGTGCAATATATCTGAAATCAGCCAGAGATAATGCTGACTATCTCTGAATTCATCTTGTATTATGCTTATGGAAGCTTAATTAAATTAACTGTTTACTGTGCACGTGCTCATTACAACTTACTCTGCATCTAAAAAACAAAACAGAGAATAATTTTCCTTTGGAAACACATTTCATCAGATGCACAGGTGATCTTCAGGATAAAGGAATTGTTAGCAGATTACTGACTACGGTTTTCTAAGTCGGTTGTGTAATTTAGAACTCCAGGAACTCCAGGCACAGCAGTGCCTTTAGATTAATCCCGTGGGTCACTGCTGTATATGCACACTCCATTCCCTCTGATACGGGCCTCAGAACCTTCACCCCGTAAGAGAAAGATGCTTTTCAACACCATATAATAATACCATGCGTTGCCATAATATCAAAACCAAATCCAAAATTTGTTAAATATGCTTCACTAAAAATTACTCAAATTCTCCCCTATTCCATTTAATCACTGCATTGTTCATCTCAAAGGATGAATACAACTTCCCAGCTTGTGCTGGTCTGGAAATAATACTGGACAAGCTTCTAGGGAATTAGCTGGGGGGTAAACTTTCCATCAGCAGTATTAATAAGGGGGGGAAAAAAAGAAAAATCCTACAATGTTGGCCTCTATTTATGTTTCAGGCCTTTTTCTTAGCTGCGATGTTGGAAAAAACTGGAAAATTTGTGGTGAGTGTTTGAATGTGAATTGGAACAAAGAAGTGAAACAAAATCAGATAATTAGTTCTTATTCTTACTATATGTCTCCATGGCAAATGTAAGCAACACAAAACAAGTAGAAATATGATTTTAAGCAATAAAATGGGTGAGGAGCTGCCAGAAGTGTCTTATGTCCCCATACACTCCCTTGCTTCTGGATCCTTCAATTCCGCAGGGAAAGATTCCCAAGTCCCTGTAAATCACACTTATTCCAGGCAGTGCACCGCCCTCAGTGACCACTCCTGCACATTCCCACCTGCACTCTGGCTCCAGCTGGGGCTGACCATCCCAGCCCACAGCCTGCCAGCAGAGCCCAACGGCTCTGTAAAACTGCAGCTCGCCAAAACGAGTTTGCAGGTGACCCACAAATGTCTGCTTCCCAAAAACACTGAGCAGAACATTCCTCGATCAATAGTTATTGACGATGTAAGTTTTAAAAATGCTGTAAACTGGTAGGATAGAAGGAAAAGTGATTAATTTTCCCTTCTTTCCTGATGGTTTGCAGGGAGCCCAGCACAGAGTGCTGAACATGAAACCTTCTGGATGGTGCTGGAATTGCTTTCTGCACATGAGCTCTGGTCTCTGTCTCGGGAATATATCAATGGCAAGGCAAATTGTTCTAACCATTTGAAATAATCTAAGCATTAATCACCAGTGCTGAAGGACAGTTAGATGCTTTGCTTATCCTCTACACACCTTCAGGCAGTTTGGGAACAAGTGCTTAATAATAAAGAATTCATTTCTTCAAAACTGTCGTGCAAGAGAGATTCCCCGAGTCTCATTACTTGAACTTACAGGCAGCAGTACTGTGGAGGTAAAACAGCTTCCTCAGCCCCACGGAGTTACAGATGAGGACAGAGGCTGAAACTCACCGAGGGAAGCTTTGCCTGCCCTGTTTTGAATCACGTAAAATACCTGCTCTACAAAAGAGTGCTGTCGGCTTTGCAAGATTATTGACACAGCAGATCCTACAGGATTCACCAGGACTGGGCAGTGTCTGCTGTCACTGGACAGCAGTGGCTCTGGTTGATTAGAAATGAATGGTGCTGATGGGCTCTGAAGGAAGTTTCATTAATCCTGTCCACACCAGAAGGAAGTTTAATTCTTTTTGAAAAGTGTTTTCTAACACAGCCGAACTGTGTTAGCAAAACAAATTAGCTTGTCCTGGGCACTTACTAACTGCTTTCAGGGGCACATTCTCTTCCCACTGAAGTAAAAACAAAACTCTGCTGTATTCCAGGGATCAAGGTTTAAGTGTTTCCGACAGTGCTGTCAAGGAGAAGCATCCAAGAAATGCTTCTCTCCACAACGCCTACCCTGACACCTAAAGAGCCAACGTGGCTCTTGATGTATTCTCTGGGCAGCTGCCAATGCAGCACAAGTGCACAAACCTGGTCTCAAACTCAATTTGTAGCATAAATCAAGATCATTGGTATCCTAAAACAGCAGCAACGTAGAAATTCAAACCTCGCAGTAGAGGTGGCTTTGTATTTCTCTGTCGCTGGCGCTGGAGTTTGGAGATGCTGAGAAATACGGGAATTTGTGGGAGCAAAACATTTTGAAACCATATTAACTAATTAGGCAATCAGCTTATTCCTTACATTTCTTTGCCACAATTGTCCCATTTCCAGTGTAGGTGTCTCTTGGAATGCCCCTAGAATGACCTAAAAGGGTCACACAAATGAACATTGGACAATTCTCACCAAGTCTTTTTCTTTTAAACTGACCATCAATTTGAATGCAGTGACATCCCAGAAACACTGATTATTGTTTATCCAATTTTCAGTGATATATGTTTCACAGCAGATCCTACAGGATTGTAGCTACACTTAAAATAGTAGATACACTTTAAATAGTAGATACACTTTAAAAATAGGGGTTTTAAATAAAATACACAATTAAAACTTTGACCATAAATAACTTTAGAACAGTTGTAAATCAACTGTCTGTGAAGAACATGGCTTCAAACAAAGCTTTCGGAAAAGCACGGATCTGCTCCCTGTTCTACTTGAAAAAGCTAGCAGAAACCAGAATAGAAAACAGCTTTAATGACAGGTTCAGAGCTAGGGGTGTACCAACGAACAAGGCATTTTTATGAATGTATGTACACAATAGAAATAAACCCAGACACATATATATGAAATATATATAATTCCATAAGTATATATACTCCTAGAGGAGCCACCACTGACTCTTTCTGTAATGACGCTCAGTTCTCTAACACTGCTTGCACCAGTATTACAGAACACTCAGAATTCATGCTAATACGAAAAAATAGGGTTTAAAAATGAAAGTTCCTCTTAAGTCATTTGGGCAAAACCTTGTAACAACATGACTTTAGTATACAGCAGTGGGCAACAAAATCTAGACTGACTCACAGCACTCAAGGGAACTGGACCAAATTTTACTGTATTTGGTGAATGCTGAACTTCAGTGCAGTTACCCATTCATTTTGGTTAGACAATATCATTAAAGAGTAAAATAACAAAGTTGAAACCCTATGAGAATACTGCATGCATTTAAATGCAAAATAAAAATGCATGTACTACTCCATTCAGATTCAGAGGAGTGACAAATTGTCCTAATAAATCAGTATTTCAATTCAAAATACGTAAAGCCGTACCTATGATAAGGAAATAGGGATTTTTTAGCTGTGAGAAATGTCCAGCTATGCATCCAGCTTCAGGAAACTGTTAACACGCTTCTGCATCTCAATGAGGGATATAGATTACCAGATTTTCATTTGCCAGTTTACTGCAAAGCAGACATATGATTCAGTCTTTAGAAGGTGGCTCACTTTAAAATCTAATCTCACATTCATATAGCAACTCCTAATGAGCCCTCTAGGAGTAAACAAATTAGTCTCCAGGATGTATTATGCATTAATTAATCAGACTAATAGTATTATGAAATGTGTAATAAATGAAAATTAGTTCCAAGTATAGTACTTGCACTGAAGAATGAACATAGAAGAATTAGAACATAATAAAAGTTTTCTCAAATTTCTACCAGTGTCACCTAAATCAACTGTACTTCATTAATGACATATTTCTTGCCCATTTAAGCTGCATGCTTTGGTGAGACAAATTACAATATTTCATGCTATTTTATTTTTGACTGCCACGGTAAATGCACTTTTAGAAAAACCACTGTTGGTAATCGAGGTGAGGTATCTAACCTTGCACTGACCCAACTAGGACAGCTCACATGCAGCACATAAAATCTCTCCAGTCCAGATGGGTGGAAACAAGGGAGCACCACTTACTGCAGTTCTTACACACAAGAGCTTATTTGGCCCTGAGCAGAAAATTTGAAAGTGCATTTATTCCTAAAAAAACCAACAAAACACACACAGCACTGAAAGACCTGGAGTTTCTGACAGGAACAGGGAGCTGGGTAGATACACGCACTTAACAGGGCCCAATACAGTGCATCTGCACTGTATTTGTTCCTCTGTCTTCCCCCTTGAATGAGAATGAGAATCAACTTTTAAAAGATACTGGAAAAGACCCCGCAGGAGAGATAAGATCATTAAACATATATATTGCGTACACTTGGAACTATTTCCTATTTCCATGGATGTGCTGCCACCATCCCTTCCCCAGGATGATGTTTATGTGTGACCCCCAAACCTGCAAGGGCCACGCAGCATCAGGCTGCATCCACGAGCAATCCCAGCTCGGCACGGCTGAGAGCAGAGCCGTGCACACACACACACACACACACACACACACTCACTGCAGTTTTACTGCTCTGAACATGTTGGGGAAGAAGCCAGCAACCACCAAACTCTGCATACTAAAACAGACAGGAGCATTATGTGAGAGCTGCACTGAATAAACAGGCATGTGTGCCAGACGAAATCTCAGCCGGGATGAACACGGTGGGAAAAGCAGGGCACAGGCAATGGTGTCTCTAAGAGGACAGGCATGGCTGTATTCATCAGGCAGCTGTTTTAAATTGTCATCGGTCAGTTTTGAAATACTTCTGCTGGTTTCAGTTTTAACCACCTCTTAAGGATCTCGTTAACCAGAATTTTCCTTCTTTCATAGCAGAAGCTAATGCCAGTAGGAGCCTGGATCAAGGGAAACAAACGCTCCCATCACTGATTTTGTCCAGAACTCTCTACGTGTACTTAAATACCCGCCCACCCCAGACTTCTCACTTCAATAGAACTTGCTCATAGCTATGCCTAAATCTGGCTTACCATTACAAATCGCAAAATAAATGAATAAAAGGCCAGCTCCTGTTCTAAGCCACTTCAAAATTATCGCTGGCTGCAGAAAGGGATAATTTAAAGCAAAACCGTTAGCTGTGTTTTTTTCTTCAGAATACCTTGGGAGTAATACACAGACTGGCTTTCTTAGCCCAGCCTCCTGAGGTGCTTTCAGCATCCAGCTCAGTCAGTATTTCCCTGCAGGTAGCAGAGCTCCAACTGAATTCAGGCTGCCTGCAACCATCGCCTCTGTTCAAGGCATAGTTTAATGTGCCTTTAGGACAGATGTGTTTGTCCAGCTACAGACAAATGATGATGTCTTTCCTAAGGATGGGAGAGATGCAAACCAGTCACAGTCCCAGGATCTTTTCATACATGCCATATTTTCTCAAATACACAACTATACAAATACACAACTAAATTGGTTTTCCCCCAGGACTGTCTTCCAGACTTAGTTCCCAGCAGTATTCCAGCATTAAAAACAACCCAAGTGAGCCACAGTGCCACCTTCTCAGAGCAGAGGTGAGACACCACTGCCCTTCCCCATTTTCCCCCCTGCATGCCATCACACAGCCGCAGTGGGACACAGGAGCACCATGTGTTCCCTTTCCTGCAAGAAACCCGGCCTCAAAGCTGTCACAGCTGCCAGCATCCACGGGCAGTGCTCAGCATCCAGGTTAAACACAACTTTTTTTGAGCCAGTGCTCAACCCAAAGTTCTGGAAACAGCCTTAGGATTCCAGCGGTGCATAGTCAATATAGAAGCTTAAGTTAGGCTTTAGGGAACAAAGCCCTATTAACTTAACTTAAATTGTATCTCCTATTGACTTGGCAGGGATGCACATCTGTGGAAGAGAGACCTCTTAGTACAGACTGAAAGAAGCAGAATAACTCTTGCATTAAATCATCCTGTTATTTTAAGAAAAGGTTAATTTGTAAAACAAATTGAGCTTCATTAGGGATTAATTGACTGGAAAATTTTCTTTTAAAATGTCTTCTAATTATACAGGTGAAAAAAAAATCTTTTCAAAGCACTTTTATAATTAAAAATCATCCTTGATAAATTTCTTCTAATATATATTCAAGAAAGAAATAGTACAGAAAGGTTTAGCCAAGAGATAAGCATCATAGTCCACACCAGTGCAATACATATATGGGGATAAATATATCAGAAAGACAATGTGTGTGACTGCTGGGAACAATCTAGAAAGAAATCCATAAGCAAGTTCGAACCATCGAAGGAAAACATGAGATTTTCTGCTGGAGTGATTCAGCAGAGATTGAGTTCTCATTTCCCAACTGTAAAATGAATACCAAAGACAAGAAGACTTATCTCACTAGGCAATATCCTCCTCCAAAAGGTGTTGTAGACTTCTCCTCTTCACCATGTTGCTTGAAATACAATGACAGATATCACCTGCTTGTGATTCACAAGTTATTTTTGTCTTTTTCTTTATCCCTGCCATAGTAGTGTGAAGAAAACCCTTGGATAAACACAGAGAAAACTTTCTGCTGTAATTTTAAGGTAAGAAAAGTGTGGTTTTAAGTAAAATGACATATTGCTTTGCTTATTTTACTTTTTTTTAACTTTTGCATATTTCACAAACACTTGGGGAGCTCTGGATGCTGTGAGAAACTTCTTTTCTTTGAATTTGACTTGAAACTGCCTCAAGACAAGGGTGATTGCAAAATGATTAGGAAGGAATGAAGTGTTCCTGACATCAGGGGGTACAGATCTCCAAACGGAGCACCAGGACATCCCAACCCCCACGTTCTGGGCTTCCGAGCTGGCTCTCAGAGTATCAAAAAGTGCCCTTAAAGATGCCTAATGGAGAATTAGACAATAAAATCTATAGAAGCATCCTAAAGAACAGGCTAAGACAAAGATCAGGATGAAGGGGATCGTCCCCAGCTGTCAAGCAGTATTAAAAGAAAGCCTTCTCATAGCAGGACATTGCAGAGGACACTTGAATATCAAGGGAATTTGGGAGCATGGAAGACTTGATTTCTGGCCTCTATGCATGCAACATAATGAATGGTTTATCCAAAAGAACACTAATACAAGAGGACATTGGTTTACAGAACTAGAAAGGTATAAACTCACAGAAAAAACCTGGTGATTAACAAAGATGGGAATAGTAAAGGAATGTTACCTAAATGAAAAGGCAGGATTGTATGAACTGAGAAATGTTTCTGTGTGAAAGACACCCAAAACTAGTATAGCTGGACTTAAAAGGGATCTGGAATTCAATCAAGTGGCCCATAACAAGCAGAATGCTCCAAAAGGCTAGAAGGCATTTAAAATTATGCTAGTTGAGCTGCTGGGAAAGCCTTTGTCCCTGAAAGAATGGCCTCAGGTTGGGATAATCAGGAATGGTCTAAATTAGCCCATGATATGGAAACCTGGTAGTCTTGGAAGTTGACTAACCCAGAGGCAAAGCAGCTCATCCAAGAGACTGCACGTTTTTGTCAGACTCTATTCACACAGGAACAAAGGTTTATGTAAGTGAGGGATAAAAGAAGTTTATTTGAAGAGTAAAATAATAGCAGATGATCAGAGGTCTTCTTTTAAATTTGAAAGAGAAATTCTGTTTGCAGCCTCTCATGCTCAGGGACTACACTAGCTTTACCAGCTGCTTAAAAAGGATATATTAAGAAAGAGTAGAATATCCCAGAGCTGTACTTTCAGAAACTCCAGAACTTCAAGAAACAGGATAGGTTAACTTCAATATATGATATCCCTTTTATATATTGGCAGCAGGGGCATGAAATAATGAAGAAATTTATTCCGACTCAGAAAAATAAGATACAGAGCTGACATTTTATCCCTCTGCAACTTACTCTTCCTTTATTTACACCCCAGGAATTACATACATCCTTTTTCCCAGGACACTGCACGGCAGCTGAGATTCAGCTAATTATTCACTGCAATCCCCAAATATTGTACTGTTGCTGTTAATATACTGACCTATCTTGACAAGATGGGCTACGCTGTGTGGGCCATGGGCTACAGATACAGCCATCTGACCAAGTTTCAGAGATTTCTATCACTATTTCATTTTCTACACCAGATATATCTGAAAGTTGGCCGATATTCAACCTCATTTTATAAAGGTAGTATTCTAAGTGCATGACTTTTTAACGGAACTGGTGAAAAGAACTTAGAAAAATTATTGTGATGTCACTGAACACATTTCAGTACTGTAAAGGCAGAGTCCCCTTTCTCACTTCTTCTTTACAAATATAATTTCTCAGTGATTAAAGACAAACTCATCTTGTTGAGCCAACAGTTCACCTGGAATGAAAGGAACGGGTTTGTCAGAAGCCCTTGTACGGAAAGTGCTGTGAGCAGCATTTGTTCCCTTCTGATCCCACTGCAGCTTCATGTTTGCCATTTTACACTGCACTGCAAACACCGAACGAGGCTCACAGCAAAACAGTAATGAAACCTGCTGAGCTCTGTGTTAACCCCTGAGTTCTCACCTTTGCTGTCCACAGATTCTCCACAGGACAGACGGACAGCTGCCAAATGGACAGCCTGGGTTTGAAGTCACGCTTCACTCCCTTCCCTTAAGTGAGCACAAGGGGGTTACACACACGTAGGGAGGGAGACAAAAACTATTCCCAACACAAAACAGGAAGATGTTATAACTCAACTGCACTAGACTTATTTTTAGTAAATAGAAAATGATGAAGCCAAATTTGCCTAGATAAATAGTGATTATGTAGGATATAAGTCCTTTTTTGATGCATGCATGCAAGATTCATTAATATTAATGAGCCACATATGCCTTGAGAAGACACAATCATTGCTCACTGAATGAAATGTTCTACCTAGTCCTCAAATATGAAAATACAAAGACAGTAATCACTTATTAGCTCATTGTATATAGGCTGGTGGTGGAAATAAAGCACTCTGATGGAATGCCCTGATTGTAACTTCCCAAAACTGTCCCTTGCAACCATTTCAAGGCAGTTAAAATCTTACTGGCATATTCCAAGTACCTACTGCTGTCAGGGCTTGCTGTCACCAAGAAACCAATGAAGTGATTTGCATTTGGAGAGTGATTGTAAAGCAGCAACATAATACACTGTGATTAGGAGACTGAGTGAGCCACTTCTGAAGAGAACAAGGAGCACAGGATTAAAACTTAATATGACTTATACGTAGGTTCTATTTTTTCTGGTACAAACTCTATTGCTCCAAAAAGGCTGCAGGTCTGCTATTCCATGTCCAGTCCCAACAATACACAGCTGAGCTGATGGGAATCTAAACCCTCTGCTGAATGTGACAGATCGACACAGATTTCCATCGCTGACAGCCTGGATCAAGACTCACAGCTACTATGTGCTGTGAGTAAAGCAACATGGAGGTTTCTACCTCTTGACTGTAGGATTCAGCTTTGGAAAGAATGATTTCGTTTCTGGTGCTGCTAAGAGCCATATCCACCGAATGTCTGAGCCAAGCCCAGGGCTGAAATACCAGTCTGTCACCTCCTGTCACTGTATTGCTGTCTGTGTGTCACAGCCCACTGTCCCTCCTTCCTCCCTGCACTGAATCACTACAGGCAAATAGTTCCACACCTCAGACATCACTGGAAAGCGGTGCAGGACCCGAGATTACAGAGCACTGCTCCCCAAGGACCAAAATTCAAGCGCTGCATTGTGTTTTCAGGCTTTGATATAAGAGTACAAAGCAGTTTGAAAAGTATTTTGGAGTTTGTGACTGTATAAACTAAAGGGTAGGCTTTGCCCTTGAGTTCTAATACTTAAGAATACGGTTAAATTCTAAATCCCCTCTTTAGACCAGAATTATGCACATATATAAATTAAAATAAATGGTTTTTGCCTGACTACTTTTGCTATTTCAAATGTTAGCCAGCAACAAAGGCTAGGAATTGCTAAGAGCATTCACTAGAATGGGTGCTCTCCTCTCTCAGCAGCATTTCCCAAAATATAAGAAATGTTCCTTTACCAATATGGCAAAATCAATAGTTTGGGTTAATGCACTGCTTTTCAACCTCATCTTTACTTGGAAGAAACTGCATAGGTAATTTATAAACACTATGACTGCTCAGAAAATAACCAAAAGAGTCAAAAATCACCTGTGTAACCAGCGCCTGTTTGTGTTTGCAAAGACGCCACCCGAGTGGGGAGATGTGAATTCCCCACCGAGACCAGTGGGTGCCAATTCACATGACAATGATGTAATGAGGCCCCTGCGAGCAGGAATACAGCATTTCTTTTGGGAAAGCCAACAGAAAAAATTTCCAACCCCATGTTTTTCAATAGCCTTTTCTCACAACTAGGTCAATTTGCTAGACTTCAGCTATTTGAGAGGCTGTTGTAGAAACAACATAACAGAAATGAACGCAGAAAATACTGAAGATGGCAGAAGGAAAAAAAAGGTAGTGAGCTGGACTTAATGAAAAACAGCAAAATTAAAACTTTATATATGCTGGGGACAGTGGGAGTAGGCTGGTTCCAGCAATGACAACTGCAGAATTCCTTCTGACTGCACATTTACATTCCTTTCTGTTTATTTTTTTTTTCATTTTGCTTGTTTTTGCTGTGGTTTAACCCCAGCTGGCAACAAAGCACCGCAGCCAAAACCAGCACAGCTTTTTAAACAGAACTGCAAACCAGTTCTTCATTTTCAGCTTTGTTAATATATGGGAGCTCGGGCTTGGGGAGCTGCGGATGGAATGTGGTGATATTTACCTTGTAACGCCACTCATGGTGCTACTTTATAACAAGATGATTCCAGGGAGACATGGGAGAGATTTAAATGGCATTATACTGTATTTGCCAAACCATATTGCTAAATCCTAATTCTATAGGACTTGCTAAATCACTCATTGCTGCAGTAACTGCCACAAAAAATACAACCCTGTTCATTACATTTGGTTGTTGAGGTTTTTCAGATTTTGTTGGGCTATGCTGGGTTGGTTTTTTTTAACTAAACCTCTGATGTTTTATCCACATACAACACTGCAGGTGTTGAAAGCTTGGATTGGTCTGACTGGATCAGAAGAATACCCCATGAGGCCAATTTTCTATTTGCTTCCATGATGTGGAAATTCTTGCATTACTCTATTTACTATTTATCAAAATTTTCCTGTTGTTTGGAAGGTGTGGATCATGTGAGTGCTTATACATGAAGTACCATCCCTCTCTGTGTAACTCCAGGAGAAGGGAAGGTGACAAAATTTATTTTTTTGGAACTGTCAGAGTATTACTAAGTATCAGCTTCATACTAAACCAAAAATGTGTCAGAGCAACTTTTCCTGCCAATACAATGCAGTAACCATTTTTAAAAAGCAGTGCAAATGTGGCATTAGTTGGGGAGTTAAGATGAAGATCCTCACCACACAAAGGGTTTAAGATCCAAACTACAAGACAAGTTAGGGAATTATTTCCCCTAAATAAAGTGCGTGACTTTCCATGCAAAAAATAATAGCCAAAAAATCCATGTGATGTTAAAAACTTTTTCATAAACAGCAAGCAAGAAGAAACAGTCATGGAAAAAAAAAAATACAAAAGAAAGAAACAATTTTTTTTTCCCCCATTGCCAAGCTCACTGTAATGCTCTAGATGGATACTTTTTCTACCCCTTAAAAAGACTGAAGATACAGTCCAGGTTGTTGCGGGCAGTGGAGAGCTAAAAAACCTAGTGTAAATTTTTAAAAATGAAACTCTAACTCAGAAAAAAACCCCAAAAAACCCAGAAAAGAATATATCTACGTTTCAATTATTTTATACATGCAGGAAAGAACAATATGTACACTTATAATTGTCCTCAAATATAGAAAAAGGAAAATAACAATAACAATGGAAGAGATCCTGATTAAAATTGAGTTTTAAGTTAAAATGCAGTGTTCTTTGAGATGTAAAGGTGTATAAAATGTGCATCCAAATTTCAAAACTGTTCTTTCAAATGTAAATTCTTTTAGAGGAGTGTTATTGCTATTCAACTTCCAGGAGAGACGAAACACAAAGTTCTTATAATTATATATTTTAAGGAGGGGAAAGTATTTCACTTGAGTTCGTTTTATGATTTTTCCATACAAAAGTAAAACCACAGATAAATAAAATATCAACTTGAGTTTTTTAAAAAATAGTTCCGTTTCACAGTTCAACAGAGAATAAAAGCCCATTGCTCAGAAAGGCAAGGGATTGAAATGAGGGAATCAACATTTTAAAAACTGCCGGTAACTCCAAATTAGTCTGCAGTATTCTTTTGTGTGCTCTTCCATTTATTCTATCAATCCCCACTAAAAGACTGCTATCACCATCACTTGTGGTTCAGATGGCAGGTGCCTCTAAAGTGAGATGGGAAAGGGGAGAGGCTTTTTGCTGTTTTGACACAAAATGTAGCATCTCTTATCCAAGGCTGGAAGTTTCCAGCTCAGTTCTCCTGTGTTTCCAAATGGCATTTTAGTGCCTCAGCAACCTGGCCTGACAGCACAGACAATCTCCTGAAGGACTCATTTCTCCAGCTCCTCCTCCCTTTCCACCAGTTTTATGGAAATCACCCTTCCAGAATATAAAAGTACACTGGCAGCCACACCGACTGCTCCTGTATCCCTTTACGTGATTTATCCCTGCCTCTTTTTCATAATCTCCTAATAGCAAGCACAGTCTGCTCCTTTCCCTCCAGACAGGAAAAGCAAAGGAACACTGCCCTGCTCTATTTTGTGCTCATCCTAGGTTTGGGGCTGCTCACCACACAACACAGTGGGCTTGTGCATGGACAAAGTTCTCAGGATACTGACCCTAAGAAAAGTTGTAGCGCAGATGGACAACATTACGAGCTCCTTGAATCCCTGTTTGCTACATAAATCACTGACCTGAAGAATCTGTACCCTAAACATGAAAACAACCCAACCCTTCCCACTGGATTTGCATTGCAAAGGAAAGAATTCCTGTAAATACAGTTTGTTTCAAACCCTTCACACCACCTTGTCGCTCCTCTTTTCAACTCTTTTCAAAGCTCTCCTGACTTTAAATACACAGAAACTCCCTCCCAATAACTACTGGCTAGTTTTGAAGTAAAAGCGATTGCAGATATTCTCAGAGAAATTTGAAGACATAGATGGTTGTGGTTTCTTGATTTAAAAAGCCTTTGTTCTTTTAAATTGACAGACTTCTTGAAAACATATCAATTATGAGGAAATTTCACTGAAAGGAAGTATCAGACTGGGACATTCCGCCCTGAGATTAGGGATAGTCCAGTCCAATTTTTCAGGTCTCTTCCAGCACTGATTGGGATCATTCTGATCAGAAGAAAATGTTTCCATTCTCGCTGATGTCAAATGTGAGAGTAAATGAGTAATTTCATGCAGATAAAACTGTATCTCAGCATTTACTCTTATCTTTGTAGCACTGTATCACATGATGATTCTTAACAAGCCCTTTAACTTGTTTTCTCTATATCAGCATTGTTGATACTGAAATTTGAATTAAGCAGTTCTGCATTTCCAACAGAGTAGGAGTTTTAGCTATTCATTACTCCTAATGACACAGAATAGAATTTGATTAATTCTTCTATTTAATTTATTTAAACACATCAGAAGCTTTGGTGGTATTGAGAAAATTCTATTGGCAAAAAACTGCATGGAAAAAAAAATGATAGCAGAATGGTTTTGATTCCTGTGGGTTTTGGATTAAATGTGTGTTTTTTTCTGGAATACCTGAGCAAGGAAGAAGTACCAGAATTTCCTAGAATTATGCTAAAAATGGCTGAGAAAGGAAAGATAATGGTAAGGAAGCAGCACTGTCCTCTGGTGCAGTAACACTACAGTTGTCTGAAACACTTACTATCAAAACTAAAAACACCTAAACCACATAAAATTAGAAGTTTTACCATTTCTTTGTGAAGTAACTGGATGGATGCTACTTAATGATATTCCTTGGCTATGCTGGCTACTAAATTCAATCTCATATTTCAATATTGGATTGAATATTTTGGTAGTGCTTGCACAGACATCTGTAAAATATCCCCATTAGGCAAATTAAGTATGGGTTACAAAATAAGAAATTACTCTGAATTAAGCCACCACCCATCAAATACTCAAAGACCAACAAAACAGATCATTTTGACAGATGTGAGGTTTCTTCAAACCATTTGTACAATATCTTCTAGCAATTGAGAATATTTCCAAATTCAGGTTTGAGACAGTCTTTTTCATTTACTCCTTTCTCCTTCAGACTGTCACTTTTGATGAGGAAGCATTTTCCCACAGAAAAATATTCTCCAGAATACCCAGCCTGCTTGCCAATTGCTGCTTACCAATCTCGTGAGCAGGAGCAGAAATCCAAACCGGTGCCTGCTTCACTCAGAATTTTAACGAAGTTCCAAGCAGGCAGAGCATTCCCACTGATCTGAAATTCAGCTCCGTTGCAGGAGCCCTATTAGGGTGAAATGCTCTGCAAGGCTGTGCAGAAATCCTGACTCACAGCACCCCATTAGTGAAACTCTCCCCGCTGCATGTGCCCTGTCTGAAGTGCAGCCCCTCGCCCTCGGGACAGCTCTCTTCCTGTCAGTGCCCGCTCCAGATTCTGTCAGCAGGTGACAGCCCTGAATTCTACACATGACCTGAGCTCTCCCCTCCGCAGAACCTTCTGGAGCTGTTAGCAGTATTTACGAAGCTCTGCACTGACCACTCTTTTTCAAATTTGAGATGAAGCAGCCCAGTGCCCTTGCAGTTCTGACCACAGACACGTCCCTGGACTCTTGATCTCACAATTTTTGTTCTGCAAGATGCGGGAGGGTCTGGCTCTGATCCAGCAACATCCATGAACCCCAACTTAACTTCCGATAGGTGAGGAACTCTGTGAAAGGTGAAGATATGTATATGTTCCTAGTTAGGCAGAATACAAGCTTTTAAAGGACTCAAAGGCTCCTAATTGAATGCTGTACTGCCTCACACAATACCCTTGAAATGGGAATATTCATTTTCAAGAGGACTCTCCAAAGAACTTGAAGTTTACAGAAGTAGCGTGTTTGTTCTCATGAATTTTGTTTGTATACTGTGAATAATGTCTATTAATATTAGACTCTGCTCAATGTGACTTATACAGAAACAAGAGCTTGTCCAAATCAAGGATCACAGAATCAGGTCCTTCCTTTTGCTGTATTGTATTGGCAGAAGAACAAGAGAGAAATAAGTAAGTTGTTTCCTAAAGCAGTGGGGAATGTATAGCCTTTCTTTTTAACCTCAGATTTATTCACTTTGATGTTGAGAGTATATAAGATTAAGAAATGCTCAATTTCTTGACTGTTAAACTCTGCCTACTTGTAGCTGATGATTCATGGCTTATTGTTTCTCTAATAGTTCACAGTTAATTGCTGTGGTGAAGAATTAAAGATTAACTGTCGAAATGTAAAAGTGTCAGGACTTTTTTTTAAGCGAAAGAAAAGGAAATATCTGTAGATGAAGAACCGCTATCTAAATAACCTCACACAATATCTACACAGCTACAAAATCAACCTTTATCCCATTGCACAAGTGAGAATGCTTTTAAATAAGGCAGTTTCAATTTTATAGCATCCCATAACTTGCAATCAGCAGCCCTTTAATAAAACTGAAATAAGCACCTCACAGTCAATGGGTATTTCTTATATTTTTTTTGCACAATCAAAAATAGGATTCACATTAAACTGAAAATTGGGTCATGCTTCAGCACACAGTAATTTGACCTAAAGATAACATTCCTATCCCAGTTACAAGATGTGTCTTTCAGACAACGAAAATGTTTAAGAACTACAATTTTAGGTAGTTTGTATAATGCAAAAATGTCTGTCACGCTCCTGGAATCCAAAATATAATGAAACCTTTCAGTCTTGGCTGTATATAGCACCGTAGTATTGTACCATGGCATAATGTTGGCACAAGAGCAGGAACACAACAGGAGAAATGACATGTCTGATTTCATCCGATGGTTTATTTCACACTAATAATCTGCAGCAAAACTGAACTCACAGTTTGTAGGAGGTAAGACAAGTGTTTATTGGTGCCGGGGTGCACCTTGAGAAAAGCCCTCCGTTCTTTGATCACGGCAAACTCTGCAGCACCCCAAGGCATGTTTCACTCAGCTCAGGTGGATCAGGCAGGATTCAGATCAAGAAACAAAACACAGGTCATTTACCAGCTACCAATTATGCTGGGTTGCAAGCCAGTCACTGACATATTTAGAGACTAAAAAACTTCAGGCAGGAGAAAAAGAAGAAAAGGAAAGGAAAAAAAAAAAGAAATCTAAGAGCAATTGTGCAATGAGAAACAAGAAAGCAAAGACCCTGAATATTACAGATAACGACAATGTTTGGATATCATTTAGTGCTGCCTTCAGATTGCAATTTTCAGCATTTAAATCAAACACCTTGCAACGATCTTTTCCCATCACAAAGTTTAATAAAGCACAGACCCTGCTGCCCATAAATATCCACACAGAGCCGTCCCTGATGACAGCACGGCCTCCCTCTGCTGCCTCGTAATGAGTGACTTGGACACCACCTGACAGCTCAACCTCGGATAAATATTTCAAACATAGCATGCCAGAGATTCTCAGATCAATCCCCACCTCCAAGAAACCAGTGAAGTGAGACAGAAAGCCATTTTGAACTGGTGCAGCAGAGCAGAATAAACAGCAATTTGCCTTGTTTTCTGGGGGGAGGAAGGGTGTGTTGTTTTCTTTTAGCCTGTGCCAGAGCAGAGTGATTAAAGGCAAGACACTGATCTGTGCATTTGACACCTCAGCCCTAGAACACCATCAGGAACACAGGCAAATATTCACAGTGAATTCCTTGTATAATGCTGACATAGAATTAACGGAGTGTACAATGCCTACAAAATCATTTTCAAGTGGCTGCAGAAAAAGTCTCTCAAACAGCAGCAGGCCAGACTTCTGAGCCTGTCTGGGATCCCCTCCCTTCCATACACAAAACGGGCAAACACTGAAAAACAGCAAACAGACTAAAATATTCTGCTTATATCACATTAGGTTTGAAGTCCATGAGATAAGCAAGCGAATTGTCTTTGCAACACCTGTCTAAGAAAGGGAATTTATTTACAGAGATGGAAAATGGGTAAATCCTTAGTTAAACAAGTTGAACCAGTCAATAATAAGCCTGCCAACAGAGAGAGAATTAAAACTGCCAGTATATTTTCCAGATATGGTGGAATACACTTTGACCAACATTTACCTTGGACCAATGGCTCTTTAGAGCTGTGTAATCAGAGCAAAATATGTTCAAAATCAACAAATCCATCCTGCTGAACACGCAGCAAAGCTGGAGCCTAGCAGGAGCTCGTCCTTTGCACAGCTCATGTGAGCACACACCTCTTCCCAGCCTGCCCAGAGCTCCTGAGCCACTCTCTCTCACCGGGATATTACACGTCAGCACTAAGCATCTCTGCATTTCACTCCATTGCACTATGTACACAGATGTGAAGGAATTTCCTACTCCCTGTTAAAATCTGTTTTAAAAATATGTCATCTTATAATCCAAAATGAAAGTTAGACATGGCCATTTATATTGCGTAAATTAGAACAGGGTACCATGCTGGCATTTAAACAAACATTTATAATCAATGAATAGGGCAAGGAAGAAAAAAAAAAGCCCACTCAAACCAAAATTATGAGGATGTAAGTTTAAAAAAAAAATAGAAAAAAGAAAGGAGAGAACTGAGACTAATTATCTGTATTTAAACATGTGAAGATCTTACTGAGTCTACAAGGTTGAGATCTTGTTCCCTAATCAAGTGCATCAAAGGCATTCCCCAAGGCTCACAGCAAAACTGCAGAACATCCATACAAATCATTTCTATTCAGGAAAGGCCCTGAAGTGCAGTGAGTTTTCCTTCCCTCCCTGTCGCAGCACTGCGCTCCCCGAGGTGCACACTTGGATCACAAGGCTTTGCAGATCCACACTGACATTCCAAATGAGCTCTTTACTTTTGTTCTCCTTTATTCATTATTCAGGGAGCCAGACTCTGCCCTCTTACTCTGCCCACAACCTCTCAAACATCACTGACTCCAGAGTGTAAATTAAGTCAGATTTTGGCCATCACTTGGCAAGCACTGTATAATTTAATGTTCTTAAACGTTCAGAGTGATTGAAGGACTTAATTTACTAATCATTAACTGCATGAAGGAGTGATACTGAGTTTAGTTCTATTTTGAGGGGCTAATATGTAATACATAAGTAGTTCTACATAAGCTGTACCTTTTCAAACCTTTGTTCTGACTGTAAAATGTCGATTGGACTCATTCTGGTTTTTTGCTGCCTCAAAAACCATGCTGTGAATTTGTAACTGCCATAAATGCTTAATGTAAGACCTAACTGTGCAATGCTGTGGGAATTCTGGTTTTAAAACTTATGAAAACAACATTTGACTTACACTTTTTTCCTCTCATGTCAAAAAAGAGTATAGACTTCAGTGTCACAGTCATAATAGATGCATAGTAACTTGCAGAAAATAGTAAGGAGGTGTTGTAACCTTCCACTTTTTTCTTCAAAAAAGGAAACATGCATAACATGATTCCCAGTGGGGGAAAAATGTCACTGTGAGTAGCAGTTATGGCTTGTTAGAAATTTCACTCAAAAACTTCAGCCTTGTAGAATCAGAAAACTCACTTGTAGAATCTTTGCCATGAGAGAGTCAAATAAACAGATAAATAAGATTATCCATATTTTCTTTCAGTTATCATCATGTTACGGAATAATCACTTGATAAACATAGATTGCACTTTTAACACAATAATCAGCTGGCACCGTCAGTGCTTGATTTTTTCCTTTTAGTTTCTAACTTAATAAGCACAATTTTGCTGTGCCCAATTCTAGAACAATTAATAGTATTCAGCTGCATCTAGCAACCTACAGATCTGGCACTTAGGACAGCAAAAAGCCCACAATTCCACACAAAGCTCAAAACTTGCAGAGAATTGCCCAAAAATGACACCTAAAAATTAGTTATCTGAAACACAGACTCCCCAGGCCTCGAAAAGGAGTTTCTGTAATTTCTGTATTTGCTTATTTTTATTTTTTTTCATGTAAAAGCCACTTTTACTTCTCAGGAATGTAACACAAGCCTCAGAGTTCTTCCTTAAACCAGAGAACACAAAACCTGCTGTGACTGGAAATCTTGGTCTGAAATTACGCTTTTCTACGATCAGCAGCGGCAGAGAAAGCAGGCATTTGTAAGCTGCTCTAGCGGGGAAGTGTGAGAATTCTGAGTGAGGTACAGAACAAAGCACACCTAAAACACTGGTTTGATGTGAGTTATTCTTCACACAGAACAAGCAGAGATTGTGGGCTGGAGGTCACTTTGTCCTGACAGCTCGCCTGGGGCCATGTTTGGGCCTCTTGGTGACCGTGTTGGTGACGCAGTGTTGGTGACACAGTGTTGGTGACGCAGTGTTGGTGACGCAGTGTTGGTGACACAGAGTTGGTGATGCAGTGTTGGTGATGCAGTGTTGGTGACACAGAGTTGGTGATGCAGTGTTGGTGATGCAGTGTTGGTGATGCAGTGTTGGTGATGCAGTGTTGGTGACACAGAGTTGGTGATGCAGTGTTGGTGACGCAGTGTTGGTGACACAGAGTTGGTGACACAGAGTTGGTGACACAGTGTTGGTGACATAGTGTTGGTGACGCAGTGTTGGCGACACTGTTGGTGACACAGAGTTGGTGATGCAGAGTTGGTGACGCAGTGTTGGTGACATAGTGTTGGTGACACAGAGTTGGTGATGCAGAGTTGGTGACGCAGTGTTGGTGACGCAGAGTTGGTGACACAGTGTTGGTGACACAGAGTTGGTGACAGTGTTGGTGACATGGGGACAGCTCAGATTTGCTGAGCAGGGCAGTAACAGCCACGAGGAGCAGGGAGGGACAGCAGGGACAGCTGTCCCACAGTGACCCCGGGGACAGCTCCTCCTTTCTGTCTGTGCCCAGCGACAAAAGCCGTGCAAGCAGGACAGGAACAGGGGCACGCATGGCATTTGTCCCTCGATGACTGCGATAGATTTGCTGTCAGTGCGCAGTCGAAGGGGGTCCGTGAGGCCCTGGGAGATGGAGGTGGGCAGATGTTAGACTTGGATAAGGAATCCTTCTGCCCATGAGGATGAAGGGAATCCACCGGCATTACCCAAAAAGGGGTGGGAATCTGATCTCCAGGTGCCACCACAATCTCCATCACAAGGGGAAATGGAAATCCCTCTGCGCTTGGCTCCCAGTGAGGTCCAGAGTGCGGCTGGGGAAACGGGCAACACCGCCAAAAGCTAAAAGATACCTCACATATCATTAATTCCGTGTCTAAAGTTATCCTGGGTCTTTCCTCCTTGTTTGTTTGTTAGAGCAGGCGTTGTTTGAAATTTCAGCTGTTCTCGCCATTGCTCATAGAAGTGCTTTTTAGAAATCTGAGGTTAATATAGTCATGCCTAAGGGAGCTTTAAGGGAGGAAGAGCCACATCTTTTCAAGCAAGAGGCAAATCAGTTCTTAATTCACCTGTATTTTGAAGGCACTCAAATTAATTAGATTATTAATTTCCATTTCTCTGTCTCTAAGCATTTTGCTAACAACCAGACAATTCATACATATATATATATATATAGATAGATAGATAGATATATACCTATGTCCACCTTGTGGGTCCCTTCCAACCCAGGATATTGTGATTCTATACAATATTTTATATACATGTGTATTTTGTATCTATGTGTGCGTGTATATGTATATAGAACATGTGCTATATATATTCTATATAATAGTTATGATTTCATCCTAGTTTCATTTGCTTTTTTAACAATTCACATACCTACCATTGTTTTTCATGGTTTTTTTTTTCATGCATTATCTGAGCAGTGATTGCTCCTCTTTGCCACCCCCAAATGGATTACACAGACACACTGTCTCCCTCACACTGCTAACAGACATGTCCTAGAGAATTCCTAGGTACCAATATATCAGGCAAGTGGCTGTGCTCTTAATTAAGGAAAGAGATACTTCCCCAGGGAGGTAAGATCATTTCGATCAGTCAGTCTCTCAGAACCACGACCAAAGGAGCTGGGGATTTTTTAGTGGGGGAGATATTTTTACTTCCCTTTTAATTTCTTTCTTTTGGAGTTCATTGAGGAAGAAGCTATAGCTGAGGCTTTGCACATAAATTGTGGGAGAGTGTAAGTTTGGGAACAGAACTACCATAACTTCAGTGAATTCTGCCCTGCCTTACTTTCTACTCATTTACACAGCCCAGTAAAAAACCAGTGTACAGTATTTGCTGCATCTTACAGTATGTGACAACCTAGAGGACAGCTGGCAATGGAGCTTTACCCTAATTGTGGGGTTTGTGATTGCTGCTGCAAATCCTGAGTGTTTTGCTGCAAGGCTTAGCCAGCACACATTACACTGAAGATATCAGGAGTCTCAGCTCTACAGAGATGAAAGAGACCTAGGCCAATAGAGCTGTCGAGATTTCCAAGCAGTGTAATTCCATTGATTTTAGTGCTGTCTTACTGGGAGTATCTGTACCTACCAGCTATCCGTACCTACTGTGAACACAGAAGAGAAGTACTCACACTGCTGGGACTCAAAACCAGATGACTACAATAATTTTGATTACTTTGATTCATTTATTTTATTTATGGGATAGGATATTCACCAATATTTGAATTATTCTCCGACTCAGGCTTGATCTTGGTTGGCAAGCAGGCAGGAGGGTGAAGTATGGAAGAGCAGAGATCTCCCCTCTCCCTTTTTAATCTGTTGCTGTCTATCATGTGCAATTTCCCTGGGATCATCTTATGTCAGAAAACAAAGTGTTACTGCTATTTTTAAATATATGGAGGAAAAAATCATAATAGGGATATGATATACTGTCCAAGTTAGGCACTTTCAAATTTACTTCGACACTTCAAGATTGATTTTGTCATGAACATGTAAGTCTGATCATCTGTGTTTGTGCAATAGGCAGGGTTAAAAATCTTACAACCTCAATACCAGGCGTGATATTCCTGATATCCTTCCCTCCTTTCCATCTCCACTGCCTCAGCCTACATCACAACTTCTGCAAGAACAGGTGCCCCTGAAAGTCCTATAATCCTAGAACAGTTTGGATTGGAAGGGACCTTAAATCCCATATAGTGCCACCCCGCCATGGACAGGGACACCTTCCACCATCCCAGGTTGCTCCAGCCCCGTCCAGCCTGGCCTTGGACACTTCAGGGATGGGGCAGCCACAGCTGCTCTGGGCACCCTGTGCCAGGGCCTCAGCACCTCCCAGGAGGAATTTCTTCCCAACATCTGAGCCAAAACTCCTCGGTTTCAGGTTAAAGCCATTCCCCCTTTTCCTGTCACTACACATCCTCGTCCCAAGCCCTTCTCCAGCTTTCCTGGATCCCCTTTAGGCACTGCAAGGGGCTCTAAGGTCTCTCCAGAGCCTCCTCTTCTCCAGACTGAACCATCTCAGCCTCTATCCAGAGCAGAGGGGCTCCAGCCCTCTGAGCATCTTTGTGGCCTCCTCTGGACTCACCCCCCAGTCCATGGACTTCATGTTGAACATGTTTACTCGATTAAAACCACAGAAACAACTCTGATAAATGCTGCAGTATCCTTTAGTTCATGGCAAAAGAGGAGAATCAAGTGACTAGCACTAGGGTCTCTGCATAACCAAAGAATGGTGTATCAATAGCTTCTTATCTTAAAAATGGATATTCTGATTCACAGAATATTTGGAATTAAACTTAAAAATTTATAATTCAATTAGCATTTCAATTGAACCTATCCTTTGCCCAAGCAGTACAAAACAAAAACCCAAAAGAAAAATTCAATTTAAATGTTGGTTTAATTACAGAGACAAACAGAAAAAATTGTGTTGAATGAGACTCTGAAACTGATGAAAATGGAAGTCATTAAATAGCACATTGGAAGACAAAAAGAGAGACAGTCTCAGGAGAAAAAGATAAAGCTGTTAAGGCTGATTTTAACAGTCTTTCATATATAATAAGATGTTATTACTCTCCCAGGCTAAACAATTTCAAAAGCATGATTTTTAAATGTATAATGTCACTTGCTGTGTTCCGTGCAGGAAACATTCTCCAAATTTGCTAAGGCTGAGTGATGTGGGCATAAATAAATACATCACTTTGTAAAAGCGGAGATGGTGTCTGTCTGTCTGTCCATCCACCACCGAACTCATGTATTGCTTATTCAATATGAAGCCTGCTTCGATGATTTGGCACATCTTTAATTCAGAAAGATGGGCTGATTGCTGACAACTTTGATGCAATAAAGACTGCTGCAGCACTACTGGAAGAAAGTCATTTGATAAATGTGTATTTTCCATTTTGCTTTAAAGGAATCTATTATAAGTGCAGCTGCTTTCCGAATGAAATTAATGCCGAAGTGAAGCTTCGTATTACAAAGTAAAATGGGACTCGCTCTCTAATATTAGACTGAAAGGCATTGTAATGCAGCAGGAGGGTTGAACTTTGACTCTTTCAAGAACACTGATTCATATAATAAAAAGGAGAAAAAAGGCTTTAAAAATGCTAACATCCTCTTTTCAAAGCTTAGTAAAGCTGCTGTCCAGAAAACAGAATAGCAAATACAGGTTGTGTGCAGCTCCAAAGAAGATGCACCGTAAGGAATACCACAAGGAATCCGCATAACAAAATTCTCAAAATTGTCTTGAAGTTTCTGAAAGATACTGAAACACACAACTGGGAGGAGAATCTCTCATCCTTTTTCCCATCAGTGGTGATACACACTGCTTATTTAAATGGGTTTTAACCAAGCTATATACTGTTGGATTACAGCTAAGCTTTACCAATCCTTTATGATTACAACTTCGCATCTGAGAAATTCTCCCATCCTTTTCAAGATTTGAAAAATGTTGCTGTTCAACACTGGCTATGAATGAGGGGGTTTTACTTTTTATTAAAGGTGGTGGGTTTTTTTCCTTTTCTGGTGGAAGGCAAGAAGGCAGGCAGGAAGGCCTATCTCCTTTATTTAAATATGGATTTCATGCTTCCAAATGATGTAGGTAGACTTGACATTCCCATTTCTGCTAAAGAAACAAACTCTAAAAGCCAAACTGATACCTGGATTTGGATGCAGATTTCAGACCCTCAACACAGGCAAAGACGAGAGAAGTTTCAATGGTGAACTATGAAAAAAATGTTTGGGCTTTGCCAGTTCTGCTTGAAAGCGCCTCAACCTGATCTCGTTTTTTCTATAGAGATATTAAGGCAAGATAATTTAGATCGTTTTATCTACCTCAATACTAAAATATACTCTGAGTCTTATCCAACCCCTTTTTTCTACTTTCTGTTCTCTCAGTGTTTCCTTCAGACTTCAGAAATAGAAGCAGTACAAATTATCCTTAGTTTCTATGAAAAAATCCTATTATCAACATTTTAAACTTTTGAGCAATCTAGACATGATTTTGTCTGTTTGATTTCTGTTCATTCTTGCTTTTTGCATCCATAAAATATTTTGCAAGTAGAGAGAAGACTTTCTAAAAGAATACTGAATATTCTATCCTCATTTTGCAAGAGAAGCGCTGTCTTATATAGCATCAAACAGTCCCCGGTCCTTAGCTGACTTGGTTGAAAGATCACAAGTCCCAGTGCAGACACCTCTTTCCAAATGTTACCTTTTGTTTCCCTGCTTTCTTTGTGTTTGGCTAGCAATAGTCTGTACTGTCCTGCTGGAGAGCTGGCTAACTCATTTCTAACGTTTAAACGTTTTAGGTTTGCTCTCATCATGACCCTAATGCAGTGCATTTACACTACACTCGAAGGAGATGAATAGCAAGCCTACCAGATAAATGGCCACAGACTCACAGCCTTCAAGAGACGTATTCACTGGTGTAACAGTATTAGCCCACAAGGGCACTTTCAAAAGCTTTTCATGCCTTTCTATTCTCTTGCTTCCAGTCTTTGTCATTACTGGGTGATGCTGCTTTCAGACAGTTTGGGCTCTTGGTCACTGCCAGCTCAGGAAAAATTCATATTCATGATCTTGAACCGAAAAGCTTCCTATTGCGCCTCAGCCACTTGTGCCGTTCCTCCCATCTCGCTGCTCTCCTTAGGTTCAAACTCATTTCCTTTCCTCTTCAGCTTAACCACTCCGTGATCCTACATTTCGGTCCCGGTGGCAAGGGAGCCGCTAGGACTGCGGGAGAGGAAGGGGTACGGTTGGTAGCGGCTGTTTTTCATGGCACCACGATCCGTGCTGTACAAAGCGAGGAAGAGAACCCTCTTCCCACAGACAATTCCCAGCCCTGGGCTCAGCGGGGCAGGGACTCACACTCACACCCCTGCCTGATGCTCCTCCTGACCTCAGTCCAGTTGGACACAAACCCCTCTGAAATCTGGGTGCTTGGTCATGGCACCCTGCTTTACTCCTTCCCTACCAGAAGGAGTAGGGATCCTTCCCTACACGTCAGGCTCACAGTGACGTGCAGGGGGAAAATAAAAAGGTGCCTCAGTGAAATTAATACTGAGTCTGTATTACACAAGGCTAATTTATATCAGAAGCAGGCATACACATTTCTGTCACATTGGCCAGGGTTCATCATACACCCAGATTTATGATTTCCCCTTGGCTTTGTTTTGGCTTTTAAAGAACAGATTAAATGTGAATTGATACTACATTGCTGCTGCAACAAGAAGAAAACCTGGCAAGTAAAGACATTGGGCTTGACGGGGTACCTGGTTAAAGGCAATTCAGCATAAAAACAACGGCAAGAGACAGGAAAGGCAATAAATCACAGTCAGATGCACAAACCAACAACGAGGAGATAGTGAAGCAATACCAAAGATGGAACTCTCGGGTTCCTGACTGATGGGCCGTTGAAGGAATCATTCCAAGTCCTGCAGAACCGATAGGATGTGGTGAATTACTGTCTCATAGCAATGACTGATTTCAGTGCAGGGGCGGTTGTGGGACCGGGCACAATTTATGGGATGTTTTAAGCAGCTCTTGGGAACATGAGAAGGAATCAAGTGGACTGGGAAGAAAAAGGCACAGAAAGTGGAGAGGAGGGTAAATATAAAATAAATTTTAAAAAGGCAAAAAAAAAAGGCTGATTGCAAACAAACAAGCTGCTGTTCAGTAGGGTTCTCTGGCAAGCCCTGTCCCAAATAACTGAAGTCTCATGAAATTCCATCCACCTGTTTTCTGTGTGACTTTACTCTCTGGTAAAAATAAACAGAGCTTAGGTTCTGGGTTTGGATTCTGTGAGGACTTAAGCCCAGTGCAGGGCTTAAGACATAGGAGAAGGGAGAACTTCGATCAAACCGCAGTGGCTGACAAGCTGGAATAAACCAGAAACAAAAACTGTCTTGTAGCCAGCCCCAGAATTTTTTCTCATATTGAATTTTTTTTTTTAAAAAAACTATACAACTGTAAAATTTTAAGTTCAGCCTTTCTTGTTTGTTGATTTGTTCTACATCTTCTATGTTCAGCAGCTCTATTGTGATGAAGGGGAAATAAAACAATCACAATACAAAATTAATCCCTTTGTTCCAAAGACAGAGACCAAAACGCATTCAATTGATAAGGTTATGAACATGGGAGTGGAATTACCAACCCTTGGAGTCTGTGCCAGGTATAACATAATAAAAAGTCATAGCAATTATTACCAATAGTTTTTAAAAGACATTTTAATGTAAGAGCAAAATGAGAGTGATTAAGATCACAGACCCAGCTCCTCCAGTTCCACCTCTATCTTCAGACTAGAGTTATACTACAAACAGGAAGGGCTACTTGTTACAGCTTGCAAAATGCATCACAGATTAATTCCCCAAACATCATTACTCTATTTTGTGCAAGACACAAATTTAAGGAAAAAAGTGAAGGAAAGAGCAGCAGCAGTGATGAAAATGAGAACACCCTGCAGGAGCTGATACGGTACCATTTCAGCTGGACAGCTTCTGCTGTTTCCTTCCAGCCTTTTTGGGGCTGATAATCAATACCTGTCTGCATCACTTCTGGTATTTTGCCTTACACACGATAGCACCTTTTGGGAATACATATAAACAGCTATTAGATTCAAATATAAATCCTTAACTGAATATATTTAGAAACGCCTTTTTTTTCCCTGTGCTTAGAAGGAAGGAAACACCTGAAAAAGATTCAATCAAAGTATAGAGTGAAGCGATAAAAAAATGACAACGCAGCAGCTGTACCGCCTTTCTGGCATAAGGAAAACAGCATCTGTAAGGAGAAAAGCTGTGTGCACACATGCTCACACACACTTTCAGGGCTCACTGAAGGAGCAGGTTTGGCAGCTTTGTAAGTTCAGTGAAAACATATGTAATAAGAGTGAAAGTATCTGCAATTCCCCTCTGTGACAGGCTCTCCTCTCAAACTGCAGTGATGAGTCAAGCCACCAAAACTAATCCTTTTTGGCTTCTTTCTTCCTGAAACTGGCAAGTCTGAGGAGGGTTTGTCAGCGGGGCCGCAGAGGGGCAGGTGTGGCTGAGGGAGCCCGTGAGGCACAGAGCCACCAACACCCCTTGGAATCAATTTGTGACTCCTCATCCGGCCCCAGCCTGCAGGTGAGAGGCTGCTGCTTTCACTCCTGATCCCTTGAGTCAGATTACACGGCTACAAGATTCTAATATTTATTTTTTTTTTCTTTTAAGACTCAAAAAGTCTCAGAAATTGAATGCAAAGTTTCTTGTTACTTTGTCTGCTTTTAAGATAAATCATGTGTACAAGGATTATAAGTGTAATACTATTTTTGGTGGAAGTTCTGATAAAGGTGCTTGAAAGAAAAAAAACACATCTTTCAGTACTAAAAAGCTTTGCCTTTCTCAATGCCATGAAATGAATGCAATGAAATTTCCTGCCCCAATATCAATAATACATGTTCAAAGAAAACAGGGAATTGTGTATTCAGAATTTTACTAAAATACATAAATAAATACGATCATATCCTTAGGCACAAAACAACTATTTAGCATCCTGTCTCAGAACTGATCTTTGGAGGCATTAATGACTGTATGAGATTTTTCTCTGCCTGCTCCTAGTATGTACTTTCCCCTTCCATTAATGTATCAAGGAAATTTATTATGAATCTAATCAGCTGGATGATCCTCTCCTTCACACTTGAGAAAAACCATTATGAAGAAGAGTGGCTAAGCCAGGAGTCCCCATACATTGGGAGACTTTGGTTTTATTATGTTTTTTCCTTTGGTAAGGATTATTGTTCTATTTATTTATTTACTTAACATAAATTCACAAATTAATTTAGTCACTGTGTTATCAGCACTATGTATTAATGACTCGAGTTTCAATTTCTAGAACAGCTCCAGAGACCAAATCTAAACGGCTGGATTAGTCAGAGCACAAATCCGCACACACACGGATTTTTAATCGCTTTTATACCGAGCTGGCCCCTGGCTCCTGGAGCGCCTGTGCCAGTTTTGGCATCCCCGTGCTGTGACACAGGCCCTGCTGAGCCACTGCTGCCAGGGGGCTCGGGGCAGGCACAGCCCCAACGCGCCAGGGCACGCAGGAACTCCAGAAATGGGAAGGCAATCGGAAATGCCTGCGTTTCACCCCAGCTGCTGCTGCTCTTGGTTTATTGTGACTCCCATGTGACTGGGAACAGCCCAGCCAGGAGCTGCCAGAGGACAGACCCAGAGGATGCAATGACCAGGCTGGTGACAGCAGCACTGAGCAGCTTTCACTGGAGACCCTCACCACCACCCAAAAGTGGGCAATGGATGCTGCAGTGCCACATTCCCACCCTGCTCCTTCTCCCATCTTCACTGGAGGCTCTCACCATCACCCAGAGCTGTTCCAGTACATTTACAGTGGGCAATGGATGCTGCAGCGCTGCATTCCCACCCTGCTCCTTCTCTTGTCTTCACTGGAGACCCTCACCACCACCCAAAGTACATTTACAGCGGGCAATGGATGCTGCAGCACGGCATTCCCACCCTGCTCCTTCTCCCATCTTCACTGGAGACCCTCACCACCACCCAAAGTACATTTACAGCGGGCAATGGATGCTGCAGCATGGCATTCCCACCCTGCTCCTTCTCCCATCTTCACTGGAGACCCTCACCACCACCCAAAGTACATTTACAGTGGGCAATGGATGCTGCAGTGCCACATTCCCACCCTGCTCCTTCTCCCATATGCTGAAGTTGGGGAACAACAAACAGAATCAGCAAATTTTACAGTATTTGCTTACTCCTGTTTACTAAACAATATTTTCCGCACCTTCTTCTAATTGCTAATGAGTATGATTTCATTAATTGTCTGTATTTGGTGCTGAATGTGCTGCAGGGTAACCAAGGGGCAGCAAAAGGAATGAGCATACTTGGGAGACATGAAGTTACTTATTAAAATCGTTTTAGACATTTATATTGTGAGACTCTTTTCAGAAAAGGAATGAGCCTCCCCCAATCCTTACCGAAACCTAACACAGTGTGGGAGATGTGTACCAGCTACTTCTATGATAATCATGGTTTGAATGTGCACAGTCAATTAGCTAACAGAACAAAACCTTTCCTGAGAGCCTTAAGAAAACATTAGATTATACTACCAAATATACCTGGCTAGGTAATTACAGTGTTGCGCAGTAGCTGTTGAATTTAGAGACACTAAATCAACTGCTAACAACGCACACAAGCTCCCTTTGGCACTCCAGGGCTTTTTTCTGACGATGAAGCACTGAGCAAGACTGGACTGCCCAAGGATTGGCTGTGTCTGTGACAAGCTGTCACCAAAACTGACCAAGAAGCTTCTCGCTGGGACAGCGATCTCTGAAGAAGCTGCAAGGCCAGTCCGAGGTGCATGATGGATAAGCCTTACTTCTATTTATTTATTTATTTCAGCTGCTAAGCTTCTCAATCTGCATTTTCATGAGCTTTCAGCAGAATCATACAATCCAAATGGAAATAATCTGTCTGGCTAACAAGGGTGCACCAACCAGCTAATTGTATCATCTAATGGAAATTCAAATGAACAGGAAACAGCTTTGAGCTACAGCACAATTCCAGGTGCAACAGGGAAGGCAGGAAAAACAATTATAGCTGAGAATCCGCTGCAGGAGTGTGTCGGCAGTCAGAACCAACAGCAGCAGGCAACACACTAATCCCTCAGAATACTTCTTGGCAGGCCAGTTTCCCTCTAATATATGGTGAACAAATCACAAAGTTGTTGACAATGTTGTGAAGAAAAGAAAATTTAAAAAAAAAGAGGAAAAAGGCATGTATAGATAATGCAATGTAGTTAAATAATCTTCTTTTGACAATGGTAATTAAAGGGTGATATTCCCATTTTCAACAAACATATTCTATTAATAGATCTATTCTGCAATAATTGGGTTTTTTCTTCTCTGAAAAAATGATTTTCAGCTGTAAGAAAATTAAGCAGATTCATGGAGTCTGAAAAGGTCAAAGAGACCTGAATCTGAATGCTCTTATTTTTTATACTGTTGACCTACAGGGTTAAGATAAAAGTCAGTCACCATGATGATATTCATAGATGACTTTTTAAAGGTAACTTTGTTCATAGTGACAGAAAGATACAGTAGTTTGAATACAAACTCCAGGAGTGAAGAATGAGGACAAATACATCCCTGAGGAAAGCAGGCCTCATCCAAGGTCCATTGAATTAATTAGCATCAACATTAGCTTTGCCTAAGGGGCTAAAGCCTCTCCTTTTTTTATCTCTCTCTTTTTCTTCCTTTCTTTTATTTTTTTTCCTCCTTTTATTTTGTTGACCAAGCTGCATATCACAATGTGTAGACTGGCATCCAAAACCACATTTAATCATCTTTTTTGGTTAATCCATTTACGTATCTAACACTTAGAAAGAAATTACATTCATAATGGTGATTTTTCACATGTGAACTCACTGACTTCAATTCAGCTGTTACCACTCCCAAGGCAAAATAATAAATACTGCCTTGCAGCAATCTGAACTGGGGAGATACCTGCAGATTAACTTTGTTAGTAGAAGAAATTCTGTACTTTCAGCAATTTAAGTGTAACAAATTTAACCCATGCTTGGATGCTGATGTAACATCACCAGCCCATAGGTGTGTAGCCAGCTCTGTGGTAGTACATGGGCATGTTTGGCAGTTGCAGCATCCTCTGTTAAAGTGGAGAACCGCAGCCCTGTTTCCAAGAACACGACCAACAGTGTAAGCCAGAGGAATGCAGGAACAGCAAGACTGTATTCTTCTACTCCAAATTTGACATCATTTGCTAAGGCTTAAAATGATGTCATTTATAAGTCCCAGGGCTTTGTTGCAGGACAAACATTTCTTCACTGAGCGACTAAGATATATGAGCATTGTGCAGATCATCAGTCAAGCCAACAGCTCTTGGACAGAATGGACACTGCCATTTCAGTCCCCTGTGCTGGTCCATTTTGTTCACCCGTGTGTCTTTGTCAGTACCCAGCCTGCAAAACAGGAATTCACTTGAGCAAAGAACTGTACAAATCTAAACTTTACCATCATCTGATTATTGAGCATCACTTTTTTGACTACTCTAGCCAAGAGGCAGAGCAAGCTACACGCACAGCAGCTGATACCTCCAAGTGCCTTCACTGTTCTTGCCACAACAGCTTGCTACTGTGTAGAAGTTGCTTTAATCCCCCATGGGGGAAGGTATTGTACTCCTTTTAAAAGAAAAAAAACCACCCTAGAAATTAATAAATTGCATCTTTTACTTCAAACAACAAAATCTGGATTAAGATCGAACATTTAAACTCTCTCTGCATTAACTGTAAATACGTAGCTTTCTTATCTTTAATTTTGGGAGGTAAATGGGATTATTCCACTGTTTCTGCAGTCAGCTTCTGAGTTCTTACGTTTTAGTTATTGCTAATATTTAACATGTCAAGTGTTTTACACAACTGCAAGAATAAAAACAATCTGTTGGCTACAACCTCCCACAGACCATGACTTCTGTGAAATCACTGTATGATCTTGACAGGTTATAACCCAGAAACAACGTCTGGGGACACAAGAAATGAAATCCTGTGCTCTGTGTCAGTGCTGGAGTGCCTGTCTGAAATTTTCAAAGGTGGTAACGCCTCGGTGAGGGGAAGGTGACCACGAAGTGCGCTTTGTACAGCGGGATCTGCTGACTGGTGTCGCAGAGAAATCACATGCATCCTCCTCACAGCTTTGAAAAAAGCTGCTTACACAGGGAGCACTTGAGCTGCACTCAAATATTCTCTTGACTGTTTCCTAGAGGGAAAGGGAATAAGGAGCACCTTGAAGCGACTGATGCAGCGTCCAGCGCGTTTGTGGGACAGCTCATTAGATGCCATAAAAAGGGCCCCTCACCACGGGCATTAAAGAATCCGACGGGAGCATATTCTTGATAAGTTTTAGATCCCGACTCAAAGGCACCACGCCAGCTTTCTAACAATGGGGTGAAGCCAGTGTGGAACACTTCAGAAGGATTTACAGGAATGAGGTGTTCAGCCATGTATCAGGGATGATCAATGAGGAAGAAGAGAGAAACTTCTCTACTGATGTTACAGACCGGATAGACAAGACAGCACAAGATGGCAAAAATAAAATCAACCTTCTAAGTCAGAAGATGATAACTTTTTTAAGAGTCACCCCTGCCATCACTGCCTCTTTTTCGTTTTTCTTTTGATACACAATAATCTTCTACACCATCTGAAAAGTAAGTCTGGGTCTGGTTACTGGGTCTAGCTTAACAAATGACCCAGTTTTCCACTTGATATTTCCAATGACGAATCATTTTTTTTTCTTTTTGCATTAGTATTCCACAAGAAGATTTCAGTTATTCTTAAGAATATTATTCCTGTCAGAATTTAGTGGTACATAGACACTTAGAATGAGACCACATTAAGCATAATTCTTACTAGGAGATGGAGAAGTAATTAATCTTTATGGCTGTACTCTGTTTTTACCTTTAGCACTTTCACAAAGCTGAAATCAGAACACTAAAAACCTCAATGACACACTGCATGCAGTGTGAAAAGATGTTAAACAGTATCAAAACCAGTTGTGAAATCTAAATAGACGTTTTTCAGTATGAGGTGTGTGCTCATAACTAAACTTGAGATGCTGACACTAAGTCTTACCTAATCATTTCCATTGATAGGTCTTAGTTAGAGGCACCAGGAGAACAGCAGTGCTGGGGTGCTCCCCCTCTGCAGTAGGGTTTCCTGACAAGAAGGCACTTCCATCTCTCAGGTCTACTCTGTCAAACTAATTGTTACAACTTCTATTTCTTCCAAGATATTTACATTCCCATCAGCGCTCACTTCTCTGTCAAGAACAGTAAAATGCCATACCTGGAGATCGTTCAATGGAGCTGAAGTAAAGCAGGCCTGCAAGCTCTACAAATCAATCTCCATGTGTAAGTTGCTTCATGCTTTTAAGAAACCTTTCCCCCAGAATTAATTTCTCCCTAGTCTGATAGGCCTGACAATTCTGAAGTATCTGTTACCTCCTCTATGTAAAAAAAAATCTATCAAAACCAACCAGGAATTACATGTTGTACTCTTTTTAATCCTTTTCCAATTTGGCGATGCCAAAAGGAAGTGCTTTTAAGAGAATTGAAATGCAGGGTTTTAGGTCTGCAGGGTGCATTAGGAACAGACAAGGGGGCCTGGTGTTATACTGCAGCAATTCTGATTAGTATGACTTGTTCACTGCCCCCAAAGGCACTTGCTCACAAGGTACACGAATATCTGATCTAGAATTTTCCTGTGACTATCACAAAGGAACAGCACTAAGCTTCAAAGTCAGAGACTGCAGACAGATGGAAGTTTATCCAGTGACTAATCCACTCACTAAAACTTGGTACTAGTGAGAATCACAAATAAATTTACCTCAAGGTTGTGGTGTCCTTCTGAAACACCATCACTGCTATTTTCATGTGTTATGGACAGCAATTTCAGCAGTGACATTGCTTTAGGTTTTGGGTGCCAATCTTGAACTGACTCAAATAAACATGATTTACAGAGCAAAAGTACTCAGCACTTGATGAGAGTTGGCTCCCTCACCTGTTTTAATTGCCAGCCCCAAGTCTCCAGCCTCTCCTGACTACAACACATACAAACTTGGTTTATGCAGTTACAATTTAGCTGCAATTTCACTGTCTCTGGGGTTTGATTATACTTCTGATGCAGGTAGTAGTGGAATAAGATGGGAAGATTTCATCCCCCACCATTGAGCTCCTTCAAGGCAAAGGATACTTTAACACTGCAAGACCAGAGAAGTTTTACATTAGAAAAATGTAAAACTTGATCACTATCAGCATAACTTCATGGCCTCATCTGAAAATGGCTTTTTCAGAACTGATTTTATCCACCTGCAGTTAACTTACCGCTGCACAATAACCAACATATAGAAAGCTGATAGTCATCACAAGTGGGTTTTGGTAACAAAATTAACAGAGGGGAAAGCATGCTTTAATACTACACCAAATTGTGTTATATTACTGCTATATACTACACTGATTAAAACTGTTACAAACCCTTTTGTTGACTTTGTGAAACTTTATATTCCAAGGACTTTTATGTACTTGGTACACATTTGTTTACAAATGGTCTTGAAACGAAATCCATATTGTATGTTTACGTGCCTCAGGATGATAACAACCTACTAAGTGCTCAAATACAGAAATGCACAGACATAACATGGATATGCCCACTGAAATAATTTAGATAAAATGTAATATTAAAAAAAAATAAATCTGGGACTGTAAGATCTTTGTCAACAGCATTTTTTTTCTATAAGGTAAAAATACTTGATGTAAAGCCTTGCAAGAGGCTTATGAAAAAAACAAACTATAGATAATCAAACCCTATTCCTCTGATCATCTTCCATACTTCTACCAATAAAACCCCCAGACCTGCAAAAGTAGACAGGGAGAAAGAGACTGAAAAATCAGAATTCTTAACTTTGGAGCAGAGGTGGTATAAAAAGCAACAAATAAATATAATTCAGTTTTACTGATTATTATGGAATGATCTTCAAGTCCAACAATGTGGTGACTGTACATACAAAGCAGAACTAGCCATATATATGTATAATATTTATATTATTTACAGTCTATGAAGACCTGACCCAAAATTCCAATAGAACTAAAAAAACTCTGAGATCCCTCAGCCAGTTGCTCATTTAAGGTGTAGCAAAATCAACCTACAGATCCTTTTCCCTCTGCTCCTCTTCGCCCTCTGAGCGCTGGCCTGTGGGGAAGTGGGAGAGCACGAGTTTAACAGCCCATGCCCCGTCATTCCTGACAGAACACCAAGCAAGGACGTTAATGCTAATTAATCACTGTCACGAGCTGCCCATGTGTCAGGACGTCCTATTTAAGGTCAGAAAATGAAGTCAGTAATTCCATACCACAAATGTTAGAAAAGACATGAAAAATGTGATTTTCCATTTGAAGATTAGCAGGTGCTGCTCCTATTTCAGAAGTTACTGTAAAGCATTTCCATCCACTGACTGATTTCAAACATCTGCTGCTACTAAATGGCAATCCTTTGCAGTAACCCCAGATCTGTAAAATATTTTTATCAATGTACAGAGCATTACTTTACTTCTTTCTCTGCCTTTTTAATTTCTTTTGCTTAACTTTCTAATTAGACATTACTGTGGTGCACACGAAGGAAGAGAAAATCAAACTTGTTTTAAGGAATGACTCAGTTTTCGAGCAAAATATCTAAATGAACACGGTCTCATAAAGCACAGAATTCTCAAAGGCTTCTCAAGGCTGGATGCTGAGCAAAGGTAACTTGCTGACCTAAGGCCTAACCGAGCATCACAGACAGTTCATATGCATCTGAATGATCACCCACTGGTCCATTTAAGAAGAAATAGATAAAGTTAATGAATTTCACAGCTTGGTCTGCTTTGGCAAATCATATGTTTTAGATAACGTAAAGTTAACTTCCTCTGCTTTGAAGGCACGCAATAGTAAAGGAAAAATTACTCTGAAAACCAGTCATGGATGTCTCTGGAAGAAATTGAAATATTCTAAAATCACAGAATGGTTTAGGAGATACCTTAGAGATCCCCTCATTCCAACTGTCCTACCATGGGCAGGGCCACGTTCCACTAGACCAGGTTTATCAGAGCCACACCCAGCCTGGCCTGGGACAATTCCAGGGATGTGCAGCAGCCACAAGCATTACAATATTGTAAGTATTGATAGGACACAGGAGTGTGTGTACAGAGCAGGATATGAGAGACACAGCAGAACCCTAAACACGTTTTTCTGTTGTTATTGTCAGTGAAGTTGGTATGGGTTTGCTCAGCGCTCCCAAGAACATGGCTTCTTTCTGTATCTCAGGTTTTTGGATATGAAATCAAGAACTAGACTCCTTTAGGAGCTCAAAACAGCTCTAAGTTTGCTCCTGTTCCTCAGTCATGAGAAAACAGAATCATTCTGTGTTTTCATCTCTGTAATTATTCAGAATCTCCTTTTGCCCTTTCTGAATGAGTTTTTTACATGGCTGTAACTCAGCTTGCTGGTGTTTAATGAAAGACAAATTTCGGCCCTGATGTTCTGCAAGAATATTCAACTGCATCCACCTCCCTATCTGTCTACCAGTCTACATCAACTGAGTCAACTCCAACAACCCTCAGCTCAGTCTTTTCCTCCCAGTCTTTTACATCAGCTCTAGCTCCAATTTCCTCTGACCTGCAGGAAGCAAAAGCAGTACTACACATTACTCGAGAGATGGGAAGTCAACGGGAAAAAGCTAAATAAAGATGAACATAGAAAAGCTTCACGTGAAAATGTTATAAATATGCAAGAGGTCAGTTGTCAGAAAGATTCTTTCCTGCATTAGGAAAACGTATTCCAAGCATTTCAGCTGAATAGTACAGATATATTCATTCCACAAGAACTTGCTTCAACATTTCTACATATTCAGGATTGATAAAATCATGTCTCTTCTGTAGTTTTGAAATTATCCTGCCAGGAAGTGAGTGAAAACTTGGCTACATATCATTTGGTCATGCAAGCTCTCTCATCTATAGCAAACTTCCTTGGAAAATGCATGAACCGAGTTACAAAACCGGAGAGGAGCAAGCGCTCGCATTTTCCTTGTATTTGCATACAGATGGCAGTTTTTCAAAGATAAAATTATAAGCTGCTAGTACACTGTCAAAGTTCAAGCAATTTGTGTTTAGTACAAACATTTCTAATAGAGTTACATTGCTGTATTGAAAATAATTAAGTAGACAATGGGCCATTTCTCATCCATTTAATAGTGCCGTACAAGTACTGGGAGGGATATTTCACAGCCTGGGAGCTCTTTTTTTTGTCTGCTGTGGTGTTTTCTCTGTGCACATCACTATTTCCATGGAACCACTGCTCATGGAGCATGGATGCTCATGGAGAAACCACACAAAAAATTACTTTTTGAACAGAATATCATTCTCCTCTCAAATTTGCAGCAGATTTGTTACACAAATAAACAAATCTGCTTTTCCTATGATTTTTAACTATCAATAATACCCTGAAACCCACAAAATACTATTTCACTTACTGTTGCAATCAAGCAATCTGTGCTTGTTCTAACAGGTAAAACTACAGTAGACTTCTGTGCCTAATTTCTGCAGTCTCTGTGTCATCTCCCACGTGTTCAGATCTTTTGACAAAGAAAATGTAACAAGAAAATTGTTCTTAGAAGATTTGCTAGAAGAGTTTCAAATCGTCAGTTTTTTTCTTATGTTGTCAGAACAGTCCCTGCATCTGCTGCATAAAGCAGAAAAAGCCTTATGGCAGTTATTGAGATCTTCACTGATCCATGCAAAAATAATTTCTCCACTCATCCTAGAAAGTATAAACCCATCTCTTCTTCAGAGATCATGATCAATGCTATAATGACATGTGCAGGTATAGCTGGGCTAGCTACAATGCAGAATCTAAAGATTCTTTGCAGATCATATTGACTCAAAAAGTTACAAGGCAAAATATGTATAATGAAAAGTATTTTCAGAAACTACCTAAATTTTGCCACTCCATTTCACCAACAATTCAGTTCAATCTGATGTGAAGTTGGTAACTAATTTAACTCTATGCTTGAAAAGAGTCTATCAAAATATGAGTGAATATTTTTCAGAATGTAGGTTTTGAAAAACATTCTTTTGTTTTGTTGAAATGAAAAATGGCCATCAGTATAGATTTCTTTTTTTTAAAAAAAAAAGTCCTTCCAGGGTTCTTCTGGCTTACAGTACTTCATCTATTTTCTTTGTCTCCCGTTGGTCATGTTGTTCAATTTCTGAGCACTGTGTCTCATGACAATGTCTGAGGGAGGGACTTTCAACTCTTGCTGTAGGAATCTTTAGCAATCATCATCTTCTTAAATTCAGTTGTCTTTCCTGAGCTCAACAAGGCCCTGTTTATCTTGCAAATTCCACAATATGGCTTTGAAGCCCTGCCCAGCACTTTTTCCAGCAGCTCAGCCAAAGTACAAGCTCATAAAATCTGCTGATGGCTGGAGAACTTCCTCTACAAACACATCTGCTGCTGCGCCTGGCACTGGCTGAAAATTCCAAAAGGACTCTCGTAAAAGCAGCTTCTAGGAGACATTTCATACAATCACAGGATCATTTAAATTGGAAATGATCACTGAATCCAACTGTTAGCCCAGCGCTGCCAAGTCAGCTGCTAAAGTCCACTCAAGGTGTCCTGGGCTGCAGTGATCCCCACTGGTGGGGTCTGCAGTCCTAAGGGACAGAGGCCAGGCAAGAGTTCAGTCAGGACCCTGAATTTTAGGGAAGGAAACTTCCAGCTCCCGGATGAGTTCAGTCAAGAGGATGCCTTGGGAGGCTGCCCTCGGGAGAAGGAGCAGAACTGAGCTGGCAGATCTTTAATGACACTTTCCACAGGCACAAAGGCTTGCAATTCCCTGGCACAAGGACTCGTGCCGGGAAGGGCAGAGAGTGGCACAGCTGAGCAGAGCCCTGCTGATGGAACCAAAAGGCAAGCAGCAAATTTCCAGGCTGTGAGCAGCGCTGTCCCCAGGGCCCGTGCAGGGACCGGTGCAATTTAATGACCGCACCAATGGCACAGGCAAGGGGATGGAGCGCAGCCCCCACCAGCTGCCCCTCGGGACACAGCAGGCACAGAGTGGCAGCGCGCCCCTCCAGGCTCTTCTAGACATTCTGAACCCCGGAGCTTGGAAAAGTGCTGCCCTTCCACCAGTCCAGATACCAACCGCACTCCTGACCCTCCTTCTGTGAGCCATTAGACACACAAAATGCTAACTGACATGATGGTATCATGATGGAGATGCAAGACTTCTAATGCTCTGACTTTCTTTTCAGGTAATGTATGGATTTCCATTTAAAACTCTATTATTTATCTTTGTGGAACAGTATTTCCTGTCAGCTGATCTTTTCCATGTAAATAGAAAAAAACTTGCCTTTAGATGATATATTTGAAATACATGTTCACTGTGACAAGGGTTTGAATTGACCCTGCTGCCAATGTCAGAGAGAGGTTATATGTAGTTCATAGCACAGCACAGTCAAGATATTAATTCAGGATTTGCTATAGATATTTGGGTTTAAAATTAAAATTATAAATGCATATTCATACAGCCTGATCTTTTAAATATATATACACACATAACCTTGTTTACAAGGAAGTGTGAGAATATTTATGATGGATTTAGAAAACTAAGCAAATGCTTAAATTATTTCAAGTCAAAGGGATATGAAAAGCATATTTTAACACTGAACTGAATATCAAATGGAAATTATGGAAGTCAGTCAGAATTCACTGCTGGACTATACATGCATTCCTGTTTCAGACTTACAGGATCAGCGTTGGTACGTACAATCCCTTCCCCAAGGTAAAAACTCTGCTTTGCTGTTTCTATACAACCCTTGGTTATATTTTGACTAACATACTATTATTATAATAAATAACAGCAAAACAGAGAGGAAGTAATAAAAACAACAAAAAAAAGGTCCCTTAATAGAACCGTTTATTGACTTCATTAATAGCCTAAACGCTTAAAGGTTTTATATTACAAACTGTGCAGCACTGAGACATCTACACATATTCTAATTAACAGCAATCACACACACTAACAGTATAACCTACTGCTTAAGTAAATGAACATCCTTGCCCCCTGCTGCCGTGAAGGGGCTGATAGGCATGCACTTTATTGACAAAGTAAGCTAATTTACAGAGTGATTGTCCAAGAGGGAGCTGCTGTTTATTTGTAGAGTTTTTCCCACTGAACTTGCAGGGCAAACAACATGCTTAAATTGTTAATTAAAATATCAACAGCTAAATGTAAATACTGTGGTCTCTGCAAGTACACTGGCACACGTTTACTTATTCAGAAAGAAAGAGTCCCAACCATTTTCTGTTTTAAAGAAATGCTGTAAATCAAACAACGGTACTGCAGGGAAAGGAAGGGACCCTTCTCTCTTCGTTTCTTCAGTAATCACGTAAGTGGTTGCCCTTCCTAAAGAGCCCACGACTTACACACCCAGACAGGGCTTAATGCCACTTCACAGCTGGTTTGAAGATACCTTTCTGAAAAAATAATGAGCCAGACTGCTCCTGGCAGCAGCAGAATCTGAATGAAGAGAAATGATGTTAGCAACTTTCGTGGAGTTTTCATCACACAAGCCAAAGGTTCTCTTGAGTCTGCTTTTCCTCTGTCTTAGTACTGACCCTTTTCTCCTGAGCTTAGTAGGACATTGAACAAAAAATAGCAAATAATATTTTAATGGTCAAAGTATCAAAAACTTCTGCTTCATTCTGCAAAGTACATGACACTGTGTTTTGTAAATCATGTTGTTTTAGGGAAGTGGTTTAAAGAAGAAAAGAAAAACACAGCCAAATGTTAGACATTTATTGATGAAATACCAAGTGAGCACACATTACTCTCAAACGTTATAGCATGTGCTTCTCTTAAATACTTTTGCTGAAGTTCATATTTAGTTTTAAAACTGCATACTGAAATACTGACTCCAACTTGTGTCCTTCCCTTTTTTCTGAGAGATGTTTCCAATTATAGACTGCTGTTCCCTTCCCCAGAGAGACAGTGACCTGTACCAGCAGGGAACACTGAGAACAATGCCAACCTCCTCTGCTTAATGTTCATGCTCTCAATTTAATAATTTCATGCTTCTGAAATTATAAAAAAAATTAAACAAAATGTTGTGTCCTCCTGTCAACCTAAGTGTCTCATCTTACAAAGGTAATTTTTGCTGACTGGTCAAAAATAATTTGAAGAAGTGTTTTGGGGCAACCAAAACACATCTACAAACAAACAAGAAAAATATTGTACCAAAAATCTCTACCTAAAACTAGCAATTACATTACCATAACTCAGGAACACAATAATCTCTTCTCACATATTACATTAATGCCTATAAAAGAAAAAATAATTTCGTAGCTTTCACACAAATTTTTCAACAACACTTTGTCACTTTAGAGCAAATATTGTTTTCTCCATGCACTTTAATCTGTAAAATCATGAAAGACAAATCTCACTTCATGTCGCTGCAACAAACTATGATCAGCTAAGGTGGTATTTCCAGAAAAGGGCCTTTAATATGGTTTTTGTGCCAATCCATCAATCCAACCTTATTAGACTTCTAGAAAAGTGTAAAGCCAGTAAATCTGCAGCTCTAAATCACCGATTACACAAACCAAAGGGGGCACTGTGAGAAGCCTTAGATTAAATTTTCTTTTTCCTGATAAGGCAGTGTATATCTGTAGAGAAGAAAAATAACTATGCTACTCCTAAGTGGGGACACATAAAATTACTAACCCCCATTTTACTGACATTTGTGTGAAATACTAGAAGATGAAAATGTTGAAAATTATTAAATAAGTATATCATGTTAAAAAAACAAACAAAAAAACCCCAAAAAACCCAATAAAGCAATCCTCTCAGATTTTGTGTACCAGCTATTACTGCTGCAGAAAGTGATTTCCAGTCATTGTAGATAATGCTTTGAAAATGCCAGTTCTGGACTCAGGGGCAGCCAAAAAGAATGTCTGGAATTATTAAGAAACAGATTTGGAATGAACCCTAAAAGCATCATTACACTGCAGTGAAAATCCATGATGGATCTATCTCAGACACTGATCCCCATCTTAAATAAGATACTCAGAATGTGTGCCACAGATCTCATGGGGGAAAAGATGAAGTGACTAAAAGTTTTCATCTTGAAATAGATGACCTAAGGGAAATATGAAACAGGTCTACAAAATCATGCACAGTAAACAGAACATAAAAAAGGTTATTCACCATTCCTCATGAAATAGGAACTAGAAGAACGGCAAAGAAATGCTCACACAGCAAGTTTAAAATGGTAAAACATGCAATTCATATTTGAAATTGTGAAGGGAACTGCCACAGAATGTCACGGGGGACAAAATAAAAGTGGGATAAAGAAAGTGCTTATGTGCCTTCATGATATATTGATAGCCATCAAACATGATGGTGAAAATTCAAATTCCAGCTCTGGAAGCTAAAGATTACCAGGAACTGGTGAAGTATAACAGAAAGCACCATTCCCTCCTCAATCTTGTTTCCCCAGGCATCTGCTGGGAGAGTGGCTGCAGAGCAAACTGAACCTTTGGTCGGAATCACTGCTGCCGTTCTTACCTTCCTATGTAATTACATCTCAACACACCCATTTAATTATTCTGTGACAATCTGAACAGTCTGGGGTTTAGCATGTGATGCATTTGCAAACGAGCTCTGAAAGATGTCATTTAGCAGGGGGTGTTGTAAAGAAATTTTTGCAGATTTTCATCTAATACTGTTAACTTTTGGAGAAGGAAAGTATGGATTTAATAAGCAGCACCTGGTTGAAGCTGTCGTGTTTACAGCTCTGTAAATGATTTCTGTTCAGATTATGTACCTCTTCATAGCACAATCTAACTGCTGGGAAAAAGACCCTCAAACTTAAAACCACAGCTGTAGCTGGATAGGTTTGAGATTTAATGCAAGTTGCTGCTCTAACTGTGAAGTACAGATTCTATCCAAGAGCTTCAATTTGCATCTAGTAAATAGTTTGTACAGTAATTGAATAGTTTTTATACGTAACAAATCTATATTGATGGGTTGTGTGAAGCAACTGCTACATCCCAGACATTTTTTTCCCCATAGACTAGAAAGTCTTTTGGGGACATACTTGATTTCCCAGTTCTTCAGTACTTAACAGATCAAGTGAACTCTATTTTGGAGACTTTTGCATGAGTAATGGAGAGTGACGTCTGAATTACAAACAGGTCTGCATTGTAATTGAGCCACTGTGCGGACAGAAGTGGAGTTCCAAGATTTGCACACTTAAGGAAAAGGAAGTACTTTTTTTAATCACAAACTTTATTAATCACTTGTCACAGATGCAACCATTGCAGCCATTAATCACTCACATACAAGAGCACTCCTGTTGGCTTGCTAGCCCAAGTATAAATTATCATGTCAAAGATTAACCCATTTTCTTTCATTAATACTTTGTTTTATTTCCTTCCACTCCCCATTTTCTCTTGCAGAAAAGGTTTGAATTTGGACAACTGGAGTCTGAATGATTAATCATAGTGACAGAGGGTTGACCACAGGGTCAACAAACAATGAATAAAAACATAAGACACGGGTTCATTCCAGGTTATACTCATGTTTCATTCCAGAAGTGAGGGAACAGCAGGCTCTTTTCTTCAGAAATTACCGCCTAATAGTCAGAAGGCAACCTTAGCACAATGCCCGTGCTGTTCCTTCCCCACAAAAAACCCAGAGCCATTTGTTATTAGAGTTGCTGTGTAGGCCACCCAGTCGGGTGGAACAACACACTTCAGCAATTTCAGAGCACAGCTAAATGCTGACGTCTCCGGGGCTTTCACTACTGCAAACAAAGCCAGCAATCAAGCCACAGAAGCTTTCCCTGAAGTGTGATATAGGATCATAAATATAGCAGGATGGCTATTAAGCTCATAAGTTGTAGTCGGAAGGTTTTATAATCAAAAGTCCTCAGGGTTGTACTGCTAAAACTAAAAGAAGTGTGAAAGAAAACAAAATGTACGGAATTGGACATTACTGATTGAGGAGCTGAGAGTCTTGTGATGACTTCTAACGGTTCTTAGGGAAAAAATGGATGTAAGTTACATTGCAATTATTAAATGAATAATTTTCAGAATATTTAAGCAAATGCCATTTTTAATACATTAGATACTGAGACCAATCAAAGGCAGAACAGGGTCCAGTTCTGGTAAAAAGCAAACAACAAAAAGGTAATGAAATTATTTCCTCAATGAAGTTAACAAGAAAATCTTCATTTTGATGATCATGAGAAAGTTTTCCTCTCTCAGCAAACAACAAAAAGGTAATGAAATCATTTCCTCAATGAAGTTTAAAAGAAAGTCTTCATTTGGATGATCATGAGAAAGTTTTCCGCTCTTAACACCTGTGATACACACCTGTGATATTTTCAACCCAGCAGAACAATTCCATCAAATTACTCAAAATCCCATCAAGTTTTCAAGGTCTAATTTGCAAGAGTAAAGGCTCAGAGAAAGACACTCAATCAAAACTCTCCAAGAGACGAAACTCCATAAAAAGCTCTTTAACAGCTTTCATTAAAAAATGTGGTCACATCTTGCTTTTTTTGTGCTTGTAGGAACTAAATGTGAAGAAGCAAGTGAAATAGAAAATCTTCAGGTGAAAGCAAAAAGAATGGGCAAGCACTCAGAAAGATGATATGGACTGCTTTGCTATGGCTTTCAGATATAACCTCACAAAATAACTTCTTGTGACTTAAAAAAACTTTAAGCAGGAATCCTTTCTCCTAACAAAATTTTCAACAGACTTAGCCTATTTGCATATTCAAGTTTTTAGAGCTTGCTTAAAAAAAGTGAGGAAACGTTTACTCACACAGCTGCCACTTTTTTAAATTTTAGCTGATCTTTGTAGTAAATTTTTAAGAATCTTTAAAATTATGTGAATGGAAGCTTCAGCATATAATATTTGTATGTCCTTCCCCCCCCGATATCTGAGTTGGCCTGAGATGTAGATAAAGAAAGATGCAAAGAGATAAACATCTCATTTCTCCAAATCTTTTAGAAACAGACACATTGTAAATTTGGAAATCAGCTGAATTCCTTAAAGCAACGTTATGCTAAGCAGAATGTTGGTACCAATGTTTTTACTCTGACTTCATTCTCTAATGCCACCATCAATGCCCAGATCTGCAGTGAAGACCAAACCTCTGTATCAATCTGTCAATCTCTGAACGCCACCTCTCCCCTGGGGAGCATTTTCTAGCTCTGAATCTCAAAGCACCTGACAAATATCAGCATTCCTGTCTTAGAACACGGAAAGCCAGGTGAAGAGGGTGCCCAAAACCAAATCAATCCTTTACATCCTCGCTCCTTTACGTGCTCTCTGAAAACAGCAGTATTTCTTTAGGACTACGTGTGCATGCCAATATCTCCATCTTAAAAATACCCAAACGAAAAAGCTGGTAATACTGACACAACTTTACCAGCAGAAACCATCTGTAATATAAAACATTAAATAGATTTGATTACATAACAATTCAACACATACAACTATCTTACTGCGAAGATTTGTGTGACTGAACTTCATTTCAATCATCATCTTAATCTGAAGTGTTTTTCTAATCACTTCATTTTGCTTTGTTTTAGAACTCCTACAATTACCAGGAGTCTTTCCAAGAAGGCAATTTTTGCCAGCCAGTTAAATGCAGGACTCAGGAAAGATCTCTGTATACAATCTGTCTGATCTACCTCATCACCTGAGAGGATAAACGGGATTTACCTTGGTCTGTAGGCATTAACTCGGTGAGCTTTAAAATCCAGCCTGTTCTCAGAGTGACTGCCTGCCCAGCTCCACTGCATTACAGAGTTCCTGTGAAATGCTGAGACTCCACTGCATTACAGAGTTCCTCCTAAATGCTGAGACTGCACTGCATTACAGAGTTCCTGTGAAATGCTGAGACTCCACTGCATTACAGAGTTCTGTGAAATGCTGAGACTCCACTGCATTACAGAGTTCTGTGAAATGCTGAGACTCCACTGCATTACAGAGTTCCTGTGAAATGCTGAGACTCCACTGCATTACAGAGTTCTGTGAAATGCTGAGACTCCACTGCATTTCAGAGTTCTGTGAAATGCTGAGACTCCACTGCATTACAGAGTTCCTGTGAAATGCTGAGACTCCACTGCATT
>VZTX01022719.1:90169-127768 GCA_013400915.1 Pardalotus punctatus | reverse complement strand
CTTGTTTGTTTGTTTGGGGTTTTTTTTTTTGTTTGGTTTTTTGGTTTTTTTTTGTGGTGGTTTTTTGTTTTTGTTTTGTTTTGTTTTTTTTTTTTATCATGGACAAAACTGAAATTATTTTCCCCACGTCTCTGCTCAGCAAAATTACCATGAAAGTATTTTGCCTTGGTGAGAAGTACCTACTTTAATTCCAAATAAAATGCCTTTATTGTCGAAGCTTTCCTCCTTTGGAAAGTTAAGTTTATAATTTAAGGAAAGGAAAAAAAAAGGCTGCTAATGAAAACACACAAATTTTAATCTAGAAAATATCCAGTTTTGCAGAGTTTTGTGTTTCATTTCTCAGGCAAAGAATGTAACACGGTATATGAAACCCAACTTTTATAGTCATGGAAAGCTTGAAACTTTACCTCTTGGGTGAGTAGCAGACTCCTTGGAAAATTTAACTCAGTTTTAATTAATTTCTTTTATGTAACAAAGAATTTCTCAGGATCTTACTTCCACTACTTTTCTCAAAGAAATGTCTACTTTAAAATTCATTCCATGAAATGCAAGGCTTTGATCTGCAGCTGATTCCTCTGTGTTAATATTTGGTGTATTTCACAACTTATTGAGAGAAGAATGTTTCTGTGAAAAGCTGCAATTCTTGAGCACACATCCAATGTGCTTCTGTGTCACCATTCAGCTTTTCCTTGGTTTAAAATAGCACTGCATGGTGTTTAAGTGAAGTTTAATGGATAATTATTAGTAATTTGCTTAAACTAATTGTTTTGCAATTGTTTTGATTGGTCCATTTCATATATTTTTAGACATAAATAGAGAGTTTGGACCCCAGGTGAAGAAATGGTGCTCACAAGAAAATATCAGTACAGCCTCAAGAAGAAATTCTGAATAGCTCTGAACAAGCTCCATATAAACTTACTAACTGTGGTGACACAAAACACATTGGATGAAAAATACATCTCCAACCCTTAAAAAGCTCTCTTGCAATGATTTTACCAAATCATTCATTATAAGTTCCTATATTCCATGGATCTCTATGTGATATGGAACTTATCTCATTCTAGCAAGAGAAGGGATAGATAACAATGCATCAAAGCATTCGTGAATGCTGGAGCAGCCATGCAAGCTAAGCAAAGAAAATTAAACCAATTTTAGTTGTCTTCTGTCAGGTTACAAGGTAAAGAGTATGAGCTATAAAACAAAAGCTGCTCCCTGTGGTAGCTGATACCTGCACATCAAAATGTGTTCAAGCCTTTTCAAATTTAAAACTACAAGACCTGGAGGTTTACCTAGAAACACTAAAATAATTTCCAAGCCTTTTCTTGAAAATCAGCAGCAATCCACTGGGAGCATCGGTCTTTGGAAGACCTTCTGTCCTGTATTAAGCCACAGGTGGAAGCCAAATTGAAGAGGCTGCCTCAGGAGAAGCAGAAACATTACATTACACAGGATGACATTAGTAATTCAGATGATAGCAAAAAATCCTAATTTATTCAGAAAATGACATTTTATTTACCGTGGCTCTGCAATTTGAAAATTTACCAAAGACACATCAATACAAATTTCTTGCTAAGGGAAGGTATCAGCGTCTGACACGGCTGGCTGCTGCCAACAAACCACTCTCAGTATTCACACAGGGCTCTGCAGGCAGCAGCGTGCTTGAAAACGAGAGGGAAGTCCTCTATAATGAAATGCCCATTCATTTTTCATGTTACACTGTTCTGCCCATTCTTTCCTTCTCTCATATATCATGCTTTTAACAACCCAAGTTTTTTTGCCACTGCTCCATTAGCTTGGTATTCTTTTTCAAACTGTTGTCAACTTGTTATTTTTCAGCAGTTGACAACCTGCCTATAAAGTGCTGTACCTGGAGGAATATTGCTTGCCCGATTCCTACAGAGATTACATGGTAATAATTTTGCAATATATTACAGAACTAGTAGAAATTCTGTATGAAATACAATGAAAACAACAGACTTGTATTTTAATTGTTCTCCTGAATCAAGCCTGTCAGAAAACAACAACAAATTTTTACTGAAAAATCTGGTTCCATCAAAATTAAGATATATTGTGAGATCATTTCATCATAAAAAGCTTGAAAATACGGAAGAATCTTCTAATACCTTAAAACATATTTAAGTTCTTTTTTCTTAATTTTTGATTGCACCATTATTTAACCATTCCACTATAAAGTAAAATTTAAAGAGGGCAGAACACTCTTTCATAGAAATGAAGATCTAAAGTCATAAATATTTTTAAAATTTTAAAATCTTTAAATATTTTTTCTGTCCTGTACTTATCCCTTCTCTAGGCTGCATAGATGAAAATGAAGTCTTGATTTTATGCAGCAAGAAATAAAGACCCAGCTGCTCAGGGGTACGAGCACCAGGGCCCTCGGAGCACAGAGGGAAGGCCAAGCTCCTGCTCCAAACATTCCGGACAAATGATGAGCAGTGCACACATCTGGCTCTGCTCCTTCAAACCTTCCTTTTGTCACCCACTCCAGAACTTTCTATTTCCTTTTTTTTTATTCTCTTCGCCCACTCCAGAACTTTCTATTTCCTTTTTTTTTTATTCTCTTTGCTGAATAGCAAAAGGAAAATAGTTTTAAGGACTCCATCAGAGCCCTCCATCAGCCCTGGATCGCTGGCAGCGCACTTCCAGGAGAGGCAGCTGTACCCCTGCCTCAGCCTTCTGCTCCACTTCTGCTATTTTAATACCACAGCTCATCATCCCACTCCGGCAGGGTGACCCAGCTGGGAGATTTCAAGTGACTTACAAGGAAAAGATCATCTTTATTTTGTGTCGTTTCTTTCTGAACGACACTGATTACAAGCCTTCTGGAAAAAGAGCTGATGGAGTGTTTGCAATTTAACTAAAATAATAATAAAGCTAAAAATAATCTCTCAAATGTTTTGAGAGAGTAGGAAGAGATGACCTAGACTGAGGGAAGAGGGCTGGTTTAGCCAGGAGAAGAGCAGGATTTGGGAAGATTGGAGAGCCATGTGCCAGTCCCATGGGGAGGTCAGAGCAGAGCCTGAGCCAGGCTCTGTGCAGAGCTGAACCGTGAGAACACGGCTGTAACATGAAACATGGGACACTGCAGCAGGCTCTGTGCAGAGCTGAACTGTGAGAACACGGCTGTGACATGAACAGGGGACACTGCAGCAGGCTCTGAGCAGAGCTGAACCGTGAGAACACGGCTGTGACATGAACAGGGGACACTGCAGCAGGCTCTGTGCAGAGCTGAACCGTGAGAACACGGCTGTACCGTGAACAGGGGACACTGCAGCAGGCTCTGTGCAGAGCTGAACCGTGAGAACACGGCTGTGACATGAACAGGGGACACTGCAGCAGGCTCTGTGCAGAGCTGCACCGTGAGAACACGGCTGTACCATGAGAACACGGCTGTGACATGAACAGGGGACACTGCAGCAGGCCACAATAAAAGCGCTCACTGTGAGGGCCATGAAGCACTGGAACAGGTTTAATGGCAGGGCTGTGGAATCCCTGTCCCTGAAGGTATTGTGAACTTGACAGAGCCCTGAGCAACCTGGTCTGAATTCCGCGCTGACTTTGCTTTGAGCAGAACAAGGGACTGGAGGCCCCAGGAGGGATTTCCAGCCGGAGGGGATCCATGGTTCTGTGAGTTCTGGTACAACAGGAAACAGCTGAACTTCTCCACACCTCAGGAAAACAAAGCATGAGGAATTTTTGGGTTGCTTCTTAACTTATCAAAAATGCAGTCACTTTGTCCTGATCCAGAAGCAGCTGACGTGACACAGACTGTTTGAAAGTTGCCACAGATATTTTGAAATGTCATGAATTTTAAAGGAGGCAAGGCTTAAGCGCAGATTTGGATGGAATAGCTTGCCTGACTGCTATGAGAACCTACCCCTTAGTTTTGAGCATCTTGGATTTCATTTTCCCTTAAGAAATAACTCTTCACCCATCTAATTGTATGAAAAAAAACTTGGGAAAGTGAAACTAATGGAATGACCTCTGCTGACTCGCACTTGTGGTTGAAGCCCTAATTAAGGGAGCAGTACACAGAAACACACTATTCCCCTTCTCTCCCTATCTGAGCTCTGTTCATTTATAACAAAACCTCACCGCTTTATTGTCATGCCTACACACATCGCCAGATTCGCTTCCACGGATCTTACAAGCCAAACGTGAGGAAGTCAACTGCTCCTACACTGCAGGAAACTAACAGACATCCTACATTATAACGTGGAAACAGAGCAGGGCTTCTGCTTCAAATGAAAGGGATCAAACCCATGACTGCTGGTGAGGTGTGCACGTCTGCAGGCACAACTGCTATTCTTGTATTCTTGTCTCTAAATAATAGCTAAAGAAATCGCTAAAGAAGTGTTGTGCTAAAGTCACAGTTTCTGCTACTTCATCACAAGAGTGCTCGTTTAGTGAGCATCATCTGTTCTTCAGAGCCGCAGAATATAACCGTGTGACCCTGTTCCTTGACTGAAGTGAAACATACAGAAAGATGACTGGTGTTACAAGAAATTCTATTTTTTTACTACAAACAAATCCGCTGTGAAAAAAGTTATTTTACAGCAGTAGCATCAGGAGTGAAAAGATAAGAAAGTACAGAAATGTATGAAGAAACTAGCCAATAAAATAAGCAATAAGGAATTTGCTTATAAAACAAAAAGGGAAGAGAAACAAAAAGCAGTGTTGTTGAAAACTCTGTGTGTTGAGGACTCTGCTTGCAGGAGGCCTGCTGGAGGTGAGAACTGACTGGTAGATGGGGCTGCAACTTTAAGCACTTTAATACTGGGTTGTCAGAGGTGGGGGGAAAAAAAAAGTATTATGTCACAATTTTCAGATGTTTAAATTTAGACAGTTCCTAAAGCTGTCAGTTATCACCCTGTTTTTTGATGCAGCATGCTGGATTCTGGGTTCTCAAATTTATCTCCACCAGTTTTACGTAAATGCTTTTAAAGCAGAAGTTATCAGTGCATGAAGGACAGTGAATCCCACTGACTTCTACCTGGAGATACAGCGCCGGGTAAGAATATATTTGGAACTGTCCCACAGTTACAGGAAGCACGGAAGGACAATACAAGGGAAGCACATTTGTGTTCTCAAAGACATGCACGGAGTCCCCAGAGCAGGGAATTCACCTCTTGTAAATGCACTGCCCAGCACTCCGGGATAAGAGCAGTCTCTGATGTCACCGCTAATGTAAGCCGAGCATTCAGACAGCTGTGCTAACAAGCACATTAAAAAATAATTTCCCAGACTTCTCACTGAAACGTGGGAGTCCAAAGGAGTAAAAATGATGCAATTTGTAATGCAGACCAGTAATTACAACTCCAGTGGTTTACCACTCTAATAAACACAAAGTGCTAAGCAGTGCTAATCTGGACTTACTCAATTTCTCCCTTCACCCCAACCATACAAACGAGTCTGAGATCAATACTAACAGAACTGTCTTTGTGGTATCACGTTCAGTTCTGCTGATGTACTATTATATCTTAATTTTCCTGGACATAAAATCCAACGTAATTAGACATACTCTGGAGAAATACTTCCATTTATTCCCTTATTGCCATTAGTATTGAGATCATGGGGGGAAAAAAAGAACAGTAACCTGCATAGCAGTGTAGCAAACAATTTACCATGGTTGCCTTCTAGCAATGTCATTTATTATTGTTTGAGACAGCTCAAGCCAGTCCATACCAGTTAAAACACTTCAGCCAACCTAAAAATTATAGTCTTTCAGGGCTTTTACTAAAAAAATAATACCCACAAAAAAAACCAAAACCTCTTTCAATTCAATAATTACGATGTGTATTTTTCCACACTGCTGTACAGAATTATGTATTCTTTCATGGAAATTATTTTAGTAAGCATTTATTCTGTAACACTAATCAGTAACCCTATTTTCCATAACTCAAAAATAAAATAAAAATTAGTAATACAAAACCCACCAGTTGATATTACCCTTTTATTTTCTTGTGCTTATCATTGTAAATAACACGATACACATTTTCTGAAATGCTTTGTATTATTTCACAGCATTTGAAATAATCCATTTGGAAAGCAGTAGCAAAAAGATTTTGATTTATACCAGAGTGGATGCCCATTTTTCAGAAAAAAAATGATAGAACTCTTCTAGTAAATCTAATAAAAGACTATTATGAATGACTGGTACAACAAAAAGCTTGTTTTTCATGTTACAGTCAAAAGGCATTATTAACCTGACAGTAAAAGATTTTAGTTCCTAACTTTTTTTTCTATTTTTTCTGACCCCCAGGACAAGTGGCCCTTTTGTGGGGACAGCTGAAAAGCCTGAAGGCAAAACCTTCTTTCCTCAGAGGCCAGAGCAAACTTTGGCCATCTTCAAAACATAATTCTTTTAAAAATCAGACAGAACCCACTTGACTAAAATATTTTGCCCATTTTTCTTTGCTGCATATATATACACACTAAAAAAAAAAAATATATATATATTCAGTGTTTCCTTATTCTGTGTTCCTCCAAACACATGCACAGGAAATACCACAAAGAATTTACTCCTGATGAATTCTTTTATGGTTTATGCACATGCAACCTGTAAAAGATAGGCAATTCTTGCCCTATGAATCAATCTTTCCATTTTATGGAAACTAGAAGTTACCAGGCACAGGCTCAGAGAGAGAGGGGCAGAAAGGGAGGGAGGTTAGAGGTGTAAATAACTTGTCCTTCTCAATGCCCTTCTGTAAATCCCCTAGTCGTTCACAAGACTCTCCAAGGCCAATGGAGCAAAGAATTTTGTGTTCTTGCTTCATTTTCCCTATTAAATGCAAATAAAACCATTGAACTTCCTTTGTATAAAGAAAGCTAAATGTGTAAATATTTGAAGGAACATGGAAAGAAAGCTCTTATGATCACCAGTAGAACAGACTTTAAAACACATCACACTGTACGAGCTGGGGCAGTAACCAGTCCACCATTCCAACCAGACTTCAAATGGGACATTCCATGGCACTGAGGAGGGGCTGTGCACGCTACCCTGTGACCACGTGAAGGACAAATAAAGCTCAGAGCTAAGCACAGCTCCACAGACTCAACAGACAAGATTCCAGCTCCGTCATTAACCCCCAATCAAGTCCCAGGCGTTCCTTGGATGGTTCATGGTGTCCAAGTCAACAGACTTTGGAGCGCCTCAGAGAAAACTTGGATCAGCACAGACAGATGCAAAAGCCCCATTATTCCAACAGGATCCCTCATTAAATAAAATCAGTGTTTTGTCACTGGGCAGAATGCTGGTAATGATCAAGCAACTCTTCCAGGCCTGCATTAATGTCATGCTCAACCTCGCCCTTAATATTTTCAAACACTCAGAAGTTAGCTAAGCATTCTGGTTTTAGGTGTGGTGAGCTCAATCATCTGCCCTGTCTGACTTCTCAAATGACATTGGCAGCTTTCAGAGTGAGTAGACACTTGGAAGAACACAATCCATCAATTACTGCTATCTAAAAGCATCAATTAACATAAGAATAACAGTGCAATATTGGATGCTACAGTGGTGGGATTTCTTTCCTTGAAAACAGAGAACTCCTAGGAGTAACTTTTTTTCTTTAGTCTACCTAAACAAATAAACTCAGAATCAAGTAAATTCATGATTTGCATAACAGTGAACTAAGAAAAAAAAAAATCAATCACTCTCACAGGATTAAGTAGATCTTCAAGTTGACCAAGGTTGCTTACCTTTGAGAATAAACTATTTTCTAAAAGAGTCAATCTCAAAGACTTTGAACAAGCAAGTTGCTTTCAACTTAATGAAAGCAAGGTTTACATTTTATTGGATTTGTGTTTGCTGTCTAATGTGGTAACAGTGAAGCATAGCTAAACATTTGAATGAAATTAAATAGAAGGCATCTTTGATTTGCAGAAAGTCAGCCTAAGTGCAATTTTACTTTGAGGCACAGGTATAATGTGGAGTGGATGCCCTCAGAAAGGCTCTTTAGAAGTTTCATATTAAGCTGGATTTTGTTAACTGTACACTTCTACTTTTGAGCTTCCGGGTGATTCTTTTTTGAATGTATGACTTAAAAATCACTGGGAGCCACAGCATTTCCTCACTGCCAGAATTCTTCTAAATGTTTGGAACACTAGAAATACTCCTGCTGAAAACAGCAAATGCCAAGTGTCAGTGGTACTGCAAAGCACATCATATCATATCATATCATATCATATCATATCATAATCACAATCATATCACATTCCCTGAATTTCTTAAATACACACATAGATATTTACTTGGGCTTGCTAATATGCACCCACATAAATTAAAAATCTGCACCAAAGATACCCTAAGCCATTCATTTAATAATTGATAAAATTTCAGCTTGAAAAACATTTTTTTTTAATCTATTTTTAAACTTGAAGTCACATTACAAGTCTTCCTTCTCCACTTGAACCTTCTGTGGGTAACAGTCTGAACACAGAATATTCCACCTATTTTTCTCACCAGCCATCATTCACCGTTGTGTATCCAATGCTAAAACAAGCATTTTACAGTAGCACTGTGGTTATAAACCAGGCATTCTGCCCCCATTTTAAAACAAGTCATAAACATTTACTTGGAAAGTTCAACCAAATCAGCGTGCACACAATTCACACAGCAGCTCCTATGCCAGTGAAGCAGCCTTCTCCTACATAAAATATTTTTTGAGTTTATGTAACAGATACTTAAGATATTCAGATTCCTCTTGAAAACTAAGTTGAGCAGCCAATTTACTCCCATAAACACAACCTGTGTTATCCACAGGCGTTGCATGGTCTCACATTCCCACAGGCTGCTGACCTCCCGTGTGGAACAGGGAGACTCAGGGTATTTGATTTTGTCAGGACACTGTAGGACCATGCCAGCAGGAAACTGATAACGAGTCTTGAACTTGAAAGTGAACACGTAAATAGCCCAATAATGATCCCATATTTATTTAACAGCATAGGTACTCCTGCTAGCCAGACACTGTCTTCAGAGAAATCCGCAGAGGCTTTCTAAACCTTCTTCAATTCATCAGTCTTTATCATCCTAACAAAACCATACTTGATTCATCTCAGATGTTAACCAGGCCAAATCTGATTCATTCACAAACAGCTGGTGCTTCCATGCTTTTCCATTTTCTTTCAATGATCATATGTCCTGGTGGGAATAATGTCTTAGCCAGATTTCTGGAATAAGTAAAATCTTTCTCTCGCTCATGCATATTCAAAATTTGTATTTCTGTGTGAAAATAGAACTTGGATTCATGCACATCAATTTTCTCAGACTGAACCGAGGTGTTTTCTAGAATTTATGCTAATGGTCTGTAGATGCTGGCAAAGTTTCACCGCTGTCCAGCCCGTCTCCAGCCCCACACTAGCAAAAACCCAAACAATGGACTCTGTCCAGTGTCACAAGGATAAAAGGATGGAGTGAGGAATCAGAAAATGGGGACAAACTCTCCAGTCTCTGGGGGAGGAAAACCACCATCTTCTTACGCATTTGTACAACATATTGACCAAGAATGAGCAAAATTTTACTATCGTAAAATAGTATAAATAAAGAAGTGATCTCTTTATTTCTGCTTCTAGTTTAGTTTTTGTAACCATGCAATCTAGAAGAGCAGAAAAAATATCTTTTATTTGAGGAAGTCATGACTTGTTCTGCAACAGAACAGTGAAAAGTTGTTACAGCCAGCCAGGCTTCACCTTCCCTAGTGCTGTAATTGAGTGCCAACATCCTCAGCCCAGGTCTGCAAGGCAAACTGTCCTTAGTCATCAATGTGATTTGCAATGATGGATTTTCAAATATCCACCATTGTGAGCAACTAAGGCTTTAATCTATATTAACAAGTCATTGGGTGCAATTAATGTGTTGCACCGGCTAGCAGCTGAGGTTCCTGCATGTGCACGGTGTGTACTTCCCATTCTACCCTGGAATACATTCAGCCTTCTCCCCTGCTACCATCCCTAAATAAACCCCTCACAAGGGGCCAGTTATTTGTCTGGACTTTTTTTTTTATGGCCTGGGATGCATCTTGTGTCCCCGCGTAAAGAATTTTCAGAATTTGTTTCCTTTGAAAGAAATCTGCTTTACAGCTCTAAACACTTGAGGGATGTGGAGTAGTGAGTGGGGTCAAGGTGGCACAAGTGAGGGCACACACTCAAAACCTGCTGCTGGTCTGAACTAACACATTGATGAACACGAAGACAACTTCTCTGCCAAATAAACAGCGGCTAAAAATGGGCAGGAAATAATATGTGGAATTGTTGATAGGAAAACTAGGTAGAGAAGCTGGCAAAGGAGGTGCAGCCAAGGGGACACAGCCTGGGCAGCACAGATCCAGCGAGACAGGAGAGCCATGAGAGGGACAAAAACACACCTGAGGTTCAACACCCTGGTGTGAAATGGGCTGCTCTTTTAACAACTGGTTCTACATCGAACTGTACTGAAGTAACTCCAGCTGTGTCACAAAAGTTTATTTTATATGCCTTAAATATAATGACATGAAACCACAATTCTCAGAAATACATTTTTGAAAATACCTTTTGAAAATAAGTTTCCAATACATTCTCTCTAAGTGGGTAAGAGTTATTTTTTAAATCCCCCACAAAATATTTGCTGTAGTATCAGCCAAACCACTGTTGCTCCAAAGACTAATTTTTTTTTAATTAAAGGCTGAAACCACAACTTGAAATTATTTAAAATCCTTTGAAAAGACTGTTACTCCTAATTCCATTCATCTGTATTCATGCTTGTGAACATAAATCAGGACTAGGAGAACGAGCACTAGTTCAGTTGTTAATAGTTTTTCACCCTTGATGAACAAATGAGCTTTAATAGGCTACAATCAATTTAAATGTTACCCTATATCTACAGCCAGGTATTTATCTTCCCTTAGCTGTTTGGTTTTTTTTTTTTCTTTTTTGAACTAACTAAATCATGTGGATGACCGCATTTTTAATATATCTAAGGATAAACCAACACAACAGTTTTGCGACCTGTGACAGTGATCCCACGTAAGAAAATTGAGAAGACAGAAAACTGACTGTCTTGAAAGAGGGTTTCTTTTCTTTACAAGAAATGTCCAAATGCAAATCGTCCCTCAGCTGCTTTGCAGCATGATGCAGGAGTTGCCAACTCAACTTCATCAGCGCGGTACCCTGTCAATCCCCGTTATTAGACAGAGCTCCTCTGCTCCCGTGTGGGATAAAGACAGCTGTCAGCTGGGGAACCGATCCTGGAAACACCCTGATTAGCCTCCAGGTATCATTGTACATTGGGTATCTGCACTAACTGGCTGCGGTGAACGGGACGAACGCAACCACAAAGGGTGCAGGAGGCACCTGAGCCGCTTTCCCGCAGGTTCTGACACCGCACAGCAGCCGGGCTCTACCTCCTGAGACAAACTGCAAACTTGCAACAGTGCGAGGGCTGTGGCAGGAAATACTGCTATAAATTCTGAGTATCATTAAGCACGAGAGATGAAAATCTTGGCTCAGAAAGGGATACTCAGAGGCATTTAGAAAATTTAGCTGCAATAGTGAGACTGCACTCCTTTAATTCCTTTAGGTTTCAAAGCTGACAACTCTGGAGACATTTCTTTTTTACCTCCTTTCGCTGGTAGTGCTTACAGTTGGTACTAGGCTTTGTACATAAGAATAAATTAAAAAACAGAGCAGGTCAGTGCATCCAGACGGAAAAGCTATAAATACATGTTACAATCCCCAACAAGGGATAGGAATCCCTGTCCTGCAGGCAGAGGTAAGCTTACCTCAGTAGAGCATCACTGTATTTCACATCTACAAATGCCTGTGCACTCCAGCCTGAAAATTTGTCTCTATTTTCACAAGCCCTGCTCATAAGCAACATCTGCCAGGATGTAGTTTGCATGAAGTTAATGGGTCAGACTTTGACTTTACATTTTTGTGTCCAAGAGCAAGTAAATAAAGCAGCAGATCATTCAGCTTCCAAAGATGGTAGCCAAATACGATGTGAACTGCACTACCAGCGTTCATTCAAAATCACTTTTGATTTTTGCTCAAATTCTGCTATACCAGCTTATACAAAGTGACCAACTCAACAACTTTTGTGTCCCTCCATCTGGATCTATTTCCAAAGGCTCCATAAGGTAAAACATCACGACAGAGCTCCTTCTTATGACCAGTCAAAGCACGTTTCCAGGAAATACTTCTGTCACAATTTAAAATTTTTCAGAGGTTTTGCTGTAGTAATGACTACAACTCACTTGTTTGCAAATGCCTTCTCTGTTGCTAATCAGTTTAGTCGTTAACCTTCCTAATTTCAAGTGTTGTCACCATGAATTCCAAATATTTGAGCAAGCAGTGTAACAGTGCTTATGCTGAAGATCATGCTGCACTGTTCACTATAAATACAATGACATATGCACTAAATAATACTATTATTTTATTTGCAATATTCCACTGTTACTGTATTCAACTTCATATTTTATTTTGATAACTGGCAGTGCAAAAGCTGAAGGGCAAATCTGTGATTTCAGCACAGAGCAGAAATAGCACTGTGGTAATTACACCAGACATTAGGCATATTTATAGTATTTAGTGGTGGTAGTTCAGACTTAGTTCACTTCTGTCCTTTGAAATGACCTACACAACATAATTCAGAGTTCATGTACAAGATGAAATTATGTTTATTTTATACTATTATTTCAAAATATAATAAATTAATAGTGCACTAAGTTAATGCATCCTGACACTCATTTGGGCACATCCATTGCTTGTGCTCTTTCCCCCAGCTCTCGCTGGGCTTTGTGTGTCTCCAGAACAAAGGTGAACACGTCCAGGTGCCTCCCCCTTCTGCTCTAAGGCCACGTTGGCAGGGCACTGCATCTTTCTGGCACTTGTCCCCTTGCTCACTAGGTGGTTTTCTTGGTAGTAATAGTTACAAATGGAACAGGATGTTTGTTTTAGTTAGATAAGAAGGTGGATGCTGTTGCTCCAAGCAGATGTAAGATTTCTAGCCCTCCCTTCTCCATCCCAGCTACGACTTCTGGCCTCGAACCATGGCAGCCTGTGCTTTCTGACGTGCTCAGAAAGCACTCTGGCTGAAAACAGTATCATGGCAATGAAAATTTAATACTTGCCTGCCCTCGAAAGCAGACAAACCAAACACCTTGGGACACTGACCTGGGGCCTTCTGGCTCCACATCCCAGGGACGTTTCCCTGCGGGTGCTCCTGCACAGGCACTCCAGGGGCTGGCTTTAACTCCACAGGCTCTCAGTGCCTGCGTGGCATCAGGGATTTCCCTTTTCCAAGCTTGCCTGGCGCCTCTGTTTCTCAGAGGGATAAGGGAGGGGTGGTGTGGTCACAACTGTGTCACTCACAGCACCCACAGGGCACCTCCTGCACGGACCCACCCCGCCCTGGGAACTGGAGCCAGGGACAAATTCAATGTAAAGGCAGCAGAAGGGGATCCTGAACGGAAGAAAAGCAAAGTGAAAAAACATCCCATGAAAGTCCTTTCCCTGTTTCCTTCTTTGACCCAATATAAATTGCCCAGCAAGCTCCCGGGCTGGTTCAGAGAACCAATTCCCTGAAAATATCCAATGCATTGCTGGAAAGGACACTTTTTCTCTTTTTTTTTTTTTTTGAGAGCAACAACTTCTAGAGAATTCCCAGAAGTACTCCTTTCTCATAGGGAATTTAAGAGTAAAATCCTGAAGTTTTCTGGAAGATAATTATTTGAAATTGGGTGCTGCTTTTTCTCCTGTGCCAGCTGCCGCACAATATTTCTTCACCTCCCTCTTAGCCTTTTTATAACACTTACTAAAACCTTTAACTTTGCCCCCTCTTTCGATCAATTATGAAAAATGTACAACTTTGTAAAGTCTTATCTACTGGATGAAAAAGAAAGTATTTGAAATATGAAAATTGGTCAGAATTCCTCACTTTGCATCAAACCTAGAGAGCACCAGTTACTGTGAAAAAATATTTTAAAGACTGAAATAGAAATCGCTTCATTTTGTCATAACATTTCTGTTACACTGTATCAGAAGAGACTCAATTTACAACCTTGCCTGAGTTTATAGTTTGGCAAATACTTACATTTTACTGTTCTTGGGGAAAGAGGTCTGAGAATGGGACATTTCCATTGCTCCTTACTGAACTCTCTTAGAGTTTGGAAAAGGACAACACTGGGATGCTTGGGACAGTCTTCAGAAAGGAAAATCTCTCCAGAATTGCAATTAGAACAAGAAATTAACTGTCTGTTTTGTGTAACTCTGATCTACTGAGCTGTATGTTAAAGAACAACTGTCCATTTGAAGAACTGGTACACTCTGAAAATTCAGTTTAAGATGATTCCCTCACTTCGGCCCGATCTCTTTTCCCCTCTCCCAGCACTGACAATACGAAGGCAGAAGAAAAGGCCCTGCCCTGTGTGCTGCCTGCCTTCACCTGTGATGAAAGAGCACCCAGAAATGTACTGTGCCAGGGAAACTCATACTCTACCCACTATCAACACCGGCAGCCTGGACAAAGTGCACTCCTTTTGCTTTCTAGTGCCAAGTGTTTTTGTGACAAGCGAAACTCCCCAGAAAGTGGACACAGAGATAATCCACAACGATCTGAAAGGTAACTTGGCAGGGACATGGAGTTGTTTAGAACAGAACATCCAAACAAAACTAGTACTAAGGCACACATCAAATCACAGTGCTAAAGGAGACTCAGTGGGAGGCTGATGTGCCTTAGATGAAGTTTTTTATTTCATTGAGTTTATTCTCTCTCAGGTTTGCACAATCAAGGAGAAAAACAAACCACTTCACTTACTTCATATGAATTCATTAATGACAAAGGTGACAGATAAACTTGTCTTGATCAGCTACTGATTTTATTTCTTTCTGTTAACACTATTGTTTGGGTAAAACAAACCAACAAAAGACCTCTGCATGTGATCAAATGTTTTTGTGGTGAGCTAAGCAATAGCATAGATTAGGACAAACTGAAGGCAGGAATTGATTACCTTTAACAGCTTGGGCCAGTTAACAAAAGACAGAGTGCCTTCAGCTGATTTACAGTTACCAGTACCACCCGAAATATCCACGTGTTCACTGTAACATGCAGAAAAAGATAATTCAACAAGCCATTCTGTAAAGTGTGCCTGTCCTGATGTTGGTGAAAATCCATAAAACACAATTGTAAAGCTACTGATGCCAATTATCTTCCTAAAAAAAAAAAAAAAAAAAAAAAAAAAAAAAAAAAAAAAAAAAAAACAAAAAAAAAGGAAAAAAAAGAAGTGGATTTAGTGCTGGCAAAGATGCCAAATTGACAGCCAATCACTCTCCTGGCAGCCGGAGCACAAACAGGTGGATGTAGCTGGAACACGCTTGCCCAGCGACAGCTCAGAGTGAACCTGGCACCACACCAGTTCCAAGGGTTGGCAAATCATAGAAGTAAAAACCATCAGCTTGAGTCTCTTGACTCCGACCAAATAATCCGATGGAATAAGAAAGGTTAACAAAGTAAAATATGTTACAGTCCTTCAGAATGATGCCAGAGTTAAAATAATCACTTATCCTTCCTAAGGCAAGTCAGGAAGGGGGCACTCAACTCCCTCCAGCATCTGCAGAATGTTTGTGTTAATAAGACCCTCTGTCTGAAAACACCCTCTCTCTTCATTGCCTCAGGAAAAGGGCAATACAAATGAATCCACAGAGATTTGATCAAATCAAGACTGAGGATTTTTTGGGCATCTTCCTGGTTGTTAGTTTTAAATATCAGCTTTGTCTGCTTGATACTGAACAGAACTGACCCAAGATGAAACTCTTCCTTTAAGCTAGACAGGATGCTCTCAAAATATGATTCACCTTTGCTGTGCAAAGAAATACAAATCTACATCTGGAGAGGGATTTATTACATTGAACAGAATAATTACCAACTAGATGGTTATTTAAATGCCTTAGGAAGGAAAAAGAGGAGTCAAAATAATTTTATAATTATTTGAACAAAAGAAGCTGGTCAAAATTTTCCTTCTCTGTTTCCCTTCAAGGCATGCTGCGAGGTAGATCTGCTTGGTGTGGCTGCAGCACAGGTTGTTTTGAGATAATGAATTAGTTGAGGACATTTATGTTGTAACAGATGTTTCAGTAAATATGTATCTGGTCACTCTGGCTCCTGGACAAGGGCCTAACTGTCAAGTTTCATGCCATTAAACTTCTGATATTTTATGTTAGCTAACAATGTATAACTAGCACATAATTTGCAAAGTGATGTTTAAGAGAGACATTAAAAAGTATTTTTTTGTTCCATATTTCCCTCTCTGGTGTTTTTTTTAAAGCAGATGTGGGATTTATTGCTTATGCACAGCTGAAGGCCACAGCCAGGTCCAAGGTACAGAACTGACATGGTCTCAGCAGATGTGAGCTGCTGAACGGGGCAGAGATGGGTGAGATCTCGGAAAACATGGAGGCAGCACGGGAAATGCAAGAATAACAAAATAGATGCACAAATGCTCCAAAATTGGGATCACCACAGGTAAGGTCAGATGGTATTACATACTCAAGGGTTTCACTGAAGGAGCAATCTGCTCTTGGACAGGAGACCCAGCAATGGTAGAGTTAAAAATACTAAAAATATACAGAAGGTAGAAAAGTACATTTGTACCTCTCAAGTATGGATGGCCACTAGCAAAATTCTTTGCCGTATTTGCCTTTTCTGCCAATGAAACACTGACCTGGTTATGCAGAAATCGTTTCCTGCGTGACCCCTAAACTCCAGACACTGCGAGTTCAGATCTGTTACCAAACCTTCCACACCTCAAGAGCAGCACAGCTGATTTCTCTTTCCTAACATACAACCTGGTAAGAGATGAGCATATACAGGATTTTGTTTATGTGTAAACGCCTGAAAAAATTTGGAACTACAACAAGTGACATGTAAAACCCTGATGAAAAAGTAGCTGCTTCTGAAAAGTGGGTTTTGATGAATTTTGTATGATCTCTTTAAAGATTCTCTAATGCATATTTCAAAAGATGTTTCAATACTGTAAGTTTTAGATCAGCTCGTAACTGATAATTTAGATTTTTCCAGGACTATTCTCCTGTGGTATCTAGTTTCCAAACTGAGATTTAAATGTATAGTAGTTCTGAATGAAATCACAGGCTGAATATTAGATTACAGCATATAAAACATCACAAAATCCTTTGTTAATGCTAAATTAAAACCTCAGCCAAGGCAAACTTACTAAGAGTATCTGGGAATACCAGAACTAGAGGCCTTTTGTGCTAAGCAGTTTTGTTGTGTGACTTTAGTGCCTCTATATAAAGAATGATCAAGCATTACCAATGATTTTAGCTAAGATAGGCACAGGCTGCCAAGAAATACATTATTTCTAAATAAGATTCTTTCTTATGAAAATAATCCCGGGCAATAAATAACTACAAAATTTAGCTATTGTACAGGTGTCTAGACTTTAACCTCGAAATAGTTACTGGATATTTTAGATAATTTAATATTTTTAGGTAAGCTCCAGGCATTTTACTGATGTTAAAATGTCCTCACACCCCAGCTTTTCCCTTAGTCCCCAGTGCTGTGCGTTCCCTGCTGTTCCACAGGCAGGAGTCAGCGCACTTCACCCCGAAATCAGAATTTCCTGCTGCTCCTGGCACAAGGGAGCAGGGCTGGAGGGCTGGCTCAGCTGCCTGCACACTCTGAGGCTCTGCCTGTTCCCTCGGGATGGGGATGTGACCGCTCTCGGGAGGCGCTTTGGGCTCCCAGGGGAAAAGCACAGCTCTGCCCCGGTGCGACTGCTTGCTGCACAAAGCCAAGGCTCCAGTTCCCACAAGTTCTCACCTAGGCACCAAAACCAAACGGTTTCAGGGGGAGCTGAACTGCCTGGAAAATATCAGCAATTGGAAACCCTTCCCAGGCACGTTAAAATCGGTTGCATCACTTGAGCAACTGAAAGTAAAAGGGAAATTAACAATACCCTTGCCTTTTATCCAACTCTTGGTTTGCCATCTTCCAGTATGACAACACATCAGATTCAAATTCCCGCTAATGTAAAAAATGTACATTATTTTATGTTCTCCTAAGCCAGCGTTTACTCACATCTCACTTTATTTCACTGTGCCCAAAGCCTTTACTCTCCAAAAGGCTGAAAGGCATAAGCAGCAAAATGACAGAAGGCTGGGGACAAAAGGCACCAGGGACAATTCCCGGGCTCTGTCTGCCCCAGAGAACAGACCCGTGCAGCAGAGCTGCTGGCCATGGCACCCGCACTGCTGCTCAGTCCGTACCCATCTCATCCCTTGGCTCCGCTGGCCGGGTCCCGGGAGGAGAGCAGGATATCCAGCGGAGAGCTGCAGTGCCCGAAGGATGCTCAGGTCCAGGAGGGCAAGGCTGCTCTAGAGCACAATCTAAGTATTGCTCCCTCAGCTGCCTAAGAATCATGTCAGAAACTGTAATTATATATTTTTAAAATAAGTGATAGGTCCGTGTTTCCTCTGTCCTTTAACAAACTGATGCTCTTTGTCAACTATTTTAATTCATGCTTTAATACACGTAAAATCAAGATCGCAAGTAAATAATAAATGAAAGCAGAAATGTGTTTGGAAACCTTAGTTCCCCCGCCATGATAATTGCTTAATATCTAGCATTAATGATGTTTTTTTTAATGCCAGATTACTGACATTTAAACACATTTAAACATTAATGTGCAGGCATTCATGCAGAGACAGGGGATTATTTAAACAGGAAGGAATACAGCTTTAGAGACAAATAAAACATTTGCTGTCCCCCTGTAAAGGACAATCTGACTTAATCAAGGTTACATATGTAATACTTTTCATACTGGGTTTTTATAGCTATAGTATATGTATATATAGAAGGTGGATAATTTCAAATTTAACATTGCAAATCTAACCTGCCCATAGCAGAGCACCTTTAAAACTCCTCTAGACGATATAATATAGTTAATTCTAAAATGACATTTGTTTAGTTTGCCTTCTTAGTTTGTAGGACATGAGTTGGAAAACACTTGATCTTTCAAGATAAAAATGTGGAAAACTCTTAAACATGAAGTCCTGCACCTGCTTATGCTGGGACATAATCTATATCTGTAACCCCAATCCCCTTGTGCCAGTATTAGAAAAGTCATTCTCAAACTTTCCTTGTGACTAATAATCAATCTCTTCTGTCCAAACGATGAGCTGTTGTCTCATCCAGTGCCCAAGTCTGGCTGTTTGCTGTGTGGCAATGCCCTGCCTTGAGGAAACATTTATAGAGACCAAAGAGATGTGGATGAGGCATTTCAGAGGGCTCAGAACATTTTCTTAGCTGGGGCTCCCTCACAAAGCAAAGTCGTGACCTATGCAATTAGTCTCACAAAAATTGCACTCACAACAAGAATTTAATTTAATCTCATGCTCTACAGGCCCATTTATTACAGCAGACACCATGGCTCACATCACAGGTGTTACATGCAACAAATGTAGGGGATAGGAAAAAAAAGATTAATCGATTATATTGGATTTTACTGAAAAAAGAACCCCAAAACCCAAGGAAGGTGACTGCACTGTACCCACTGTAGTTTTATTCTGAACTTACCCTCCTATTTCAAGCCATCAGAAACGTTTGTGTAAAAATTCCTAATGAAGTTATAATAGTTTAAACCTTTTGACTTAATCAGAAGGCAAAACTGCTAAGGGACTAGCAGCGGTCTCTGCGAGAGCAACAGAAAAATCCCTAAAATGGAAACAACATAATGATCAAGCATAGATGGAATCAACAGGCATTTTTGTCTTTATTTGTTTTAGTCATTGACTTGGCTTTTAGTGCACAATATTTCAAACAAAAGTCACTAATGCTTCTGAAATAGTCTGGAGACTCAATTTGCCACAGAGCTAAAAGAAATACCTCATCAGAGAAGGGAGCTGATTGTCGCAGAGATCTGGCACAGGGCAGAAAGCCCCAGCGACTTCCATCTCGGAATAACAATGAGCAACAGGCATCAGTCCCTGCATATTGCTTTGAGCTAATTCCACTGGAAGATAAGCTACTCTTAAGACTCAAAGCATTTTTTCATGCCACAATATGAACATTTAATATCTGAAACACTTATTTCTTGTGAAGCCATAATACCCAATTGTTACAGCTCTGGGAGTGACTCATTTAAATTTCTTAATTATTGCTAGCAACTTTGTCAATAATATAACATTTTGAAGAGATTAACTTTTTTCTTTTTAAACAAAAAAAGCTTTTGTGTCAGCCAGCAACTCCTTATAGGGTTTCATCTGTTTTGCATTACTAAAATGCCAGAACAACTCAATATTCACAGACAAAAATAAAATGTTTAAATAATTTGATGATTGTGACACTGACTCAAATTCCCCATTTGTTTTTGAAACTACAATGGCAAGATTTGTGCATACTGTGAAGTATCTACTAGATTTTTTTTTTTTTACTCACTGCATGCTCAGTGAAAAGCAATACATTTATATTAGAACTGTAGTAGTTTCTTTTGCACACTGATAAGATACAGAACATTATGTTCCTCTACAGTACTTTAACAACAAATAAAAAAGGGAAATCTAATCCGTTTCATATTACCTCTACCATCCTGTTTTCTAAATGTAGTTCTTCAGATATTCAAGAAAGGAAAATGCCTCATGGTTGGCACAGAGACAGCTTTATTTTAATTAACAAATATATAAATTTTCTGTGGAGCTGTGTTTTCAGAGAACAGAATTATGTTTCATCTCCTTCATCACTTCTCCAAGGAAGCCAGGGTTTCTCAAGACTGAGGTTTGTTTGTGTTCTCCTCTGCTGAGATCCTGAAATTGCTGAGCAGCATCCAGGAGCTGCACTCCAGAGAGGGCTGGGAACAGCCTGCACCCCTGAACGGAACCGAGATGGGTCCACACACCCATCCTGCACCCATCTGTGCCCTTCCCCACCAATCTTCACTGTCTCTTGTGGACTGGTGCAAAGGTCTGCTCCTGGACAGCATGCACAGTGATTTATTTTTTGGGAAAGAGCAGAACTTTGCACTGTGCTCACAGGTTTCCAAACAGACTTGTGTATCTGCTTAGCACGCATGATTACAAATATCAAAATTTCTCATCTTTTGAAGAAAAAACCAACAGATGATGACTGCTCTTGAAAAATAAAAACATCTCTGATATATGAGGCAGTGATTTTGTATTCCTGTCACAAAAAAACCCCAAAAACACAACCTTCAGCTTTTGGAAGTTTAAAATAGTGAGGATAGACTTGACAGACTGTCATCAGTTTGCTCCAGACATGAAGGAAGAATGCCATAACTATGTCATTATGTTTCTGAAAGCACATCCAAAAAAGTACATTCATGCAGCAGAGGAAGAAAGAAGGAAAAACTCATCTATTTTGCCTTCCCTCACAGCAGGCTCAAACTGTAACCAACAGAGGCACAGCCATGCTCAGATAAAATATCTTCATGTACCTATCTGCTATTTCATTACACATGTATGAAATACTTGGGTATCTGCACAGCTAATATACAAGTTTCACATATACATAGGAAAACACACATTATGCATAAATACCTCAATAGCAATAAGATCAAGACTCGATTTAAAAGGTCATTTTCAAAGCACAGAAATTCTAGGTTCTTAAAAATATAATTCAATAAATAAGAACTAGCTCATAGGATGTGAAAAAAATTCAGACCATTGTGTAAGGACATAAATAGCATTCTTCCCCTTGCTTTCAGTACATTCAGAAGTCCATAAATATACCAGAAAATCTCAGGCAAATAACCTAACAGATCTGTATCACAACTCCAGAAAAATCTATTTGTAAACATTCACATTCTGACAGGCTACAACAGTTTAACAAGTGGCACTAAATTTTTATCACTCTTCATCATTCAATGCCATTCTTGATGGCCTGCTTGCTTTCACCAAATACCTCACTCTAATGGTAATTCTCCTGCTAATTACACGTTTACCACAGAGACTGGTGCTGCACAAACCCCCATCACCCCACCTAGAAGGGACTGTTCATTGTAATAATATAAAGCCACAGGATTCAAACTGAGCCATTCCATCATCTCACCTGCACAGTGGAGACTAGAAAAATTCACAGAACAAATGCCAAGAGCAGCAAGTTTGTGGAAAAGGGAATAACAGATGCAAAATTAACAGGTCCAAACAGTCACAGAAATAACATTTCAAGCTGCTGCTTGAAATGATGCCACCATGGCAGTTGGTCATTATGATTAATCTTGTGAGAAATACAGATTATTATTAAATACATGTACATATCCATGCATTCCCACAACAGCAGCATTAGAAGAGTTTGCATCAATTCTGATCTGTATTCCACTCTCTCTTTTCCCAGAAACGGCACCACAGTTCAGGGAATGACACTTTAAACTGTTAGAAAATTTCCTGGATCCCTAACTGAGGAATGATCTCTGGGGGGGAAAAATGAAATATGTTCTTCATTGCCAAAATACTGAAATCTACCAGTGACTTCAATACAACACAGGAGCCCTACCGTGCCTAAAGGCCTGTTTATTACTGTAATTAAGTCTTGAAAATTGCCACCTTATTTTTAGGTCACTGGACGCAGTGCTCTGGCAACCCAACCACAAGGTTTCAGTCCAGGCCATGTACGTTCTGCAAGGAGAATGTTTGTGTCTAATGATTCAACTTCTATTCATTTCTACAGAAATACAAGGAAAAAAGGCCAAAGACACATTTCCCTATTAAAGTGACTTCCAAATTTTTCTATTCTTATGGACCCTCATTGAAAAGCAAACTTGCTCAGTTTAGTGTGCTATGAATTCCTTTTCAGCTGATTGCTATGCTACGAAACAACTGTGAACGTGTGGACGATTATTTTATGTGAAGATATTCACTAGGCTCTGACACTCCTATTTGGGTAGGATTTATATCTGATAGACAAAAATAAAATAAGTCTAGCTTGCCGATGGTTAAATAACTGAATTTATAAAGCTGACTGAGCAAACTGGCTCTCTTCAGAGGTTTCACTTTTAAATCTTGTTACTGCTCATTGGTGAGGATTTGCAAACACTGCGCCTGTCAAGCTTCCTGATCAGTGATAGCTTTGAAACTGAGCTAAAGCAGCATGGAGAAAAAGCCAGAACTGGATTTAGTCTCATTTCAACAACCATTTTAAACCTGTTCTCACTCAAAGAAATAAAAGTTATGATATTTTCATGCTTTCAGTTTACTGCATATATTTAGCAATAACCTCTGCCTGAAAAATAAAAATCTTCAAAGTGAGTACAGAAGGAAAATGTCCTGATTTTTTTCCCCCTTTTAATTTTGGGGGATTGTTTTGGGCCCACGTTTTCACTGACAATCAAGAGTGCTGAATCACATATCTGAATCTGGGGAATCATTATATGCACGATTTTCTATAGCATGGTCAGCCCTAAAATTTGCTGTTTTCACAGCAAACTGTTTAGACAGGCATTTACAGTTTGATTCACCTCTCTCTCCTCAGTGCCAGAGCTCCTGAATGTGTCCCTCGCACAACAGTTAATACAAAAAGACTTTGCAGAATTAAATCTAGCGTCATCAATTCCAAGATAAAAAGTATGGGAGGATGTGAGTGAGCAAATGTACATGTTCAGTTGTGTGCAATCAGCACATTTTGCAGAAGTGATAATTAGGATGAAGAACTTTACCTCAGAGAATACCACCTTATCCTTACCTTTGAGAGATGAAGAAAGTGAAGTTTTTTGAGTGAAGAGCAGGGTTTTAAGGGTACAGCATTACTTGCATACCTTAATGAAACAAGAGGATTCTTGAGTATGAGAAAAGTCCTATAATACAACCATTACAGTGAAAGAAATACTATAAAGCTGTTATTTTTCTGTGCAAAATTTTACTTCTATTTCCCCTGTTCTCTCAAAGAAGTGATGGAGACTTATCTTCAACTATAGGCTCATCCTCCTTCGGGGGTACTGGCGGAAGGGTGAGCATTTTGCTTTTCTTTGAAGTGCAAGCACACACTGGAGATGAAAGCAACTGCATTATTGTCTTTGATGTTTTTGATACTGAATTTCTCGTTTGATTTTTCTTTGTAGACATTTGGAAAGTAGATTTACTCCCTCAATCAACCTCACCCTAAATCCTCAATAGGTACTTATCCCCTTAAATATCTGAAATTGATATCACTATATTTAAAAGTTTGAGTTCGGAATACTTTAATAAATGCAATAAATTCTAAAACGTGCCGCAACCTCTTTATTTGTGCCGAGTCCTTAATCGCACTATGTGCTATATAAAGAGAAGAAGCAGAGGAAATCCTTATAACTTACGTTGAGACACCACAAAGACAACATGCTTGAAGTAAAAAAGCCTTATTCAGAGCAGCCCTTTATGCACTGCTCTTAATATCATGGATAGCGTGCTCATTAGACAAAACTTTTTAAAATGAAAGAAAAAAAAGGCAAAAACCCCAAAAGCTGTTCTTCCCAGCAGTCAAGATTTAAAAGCTAAATCCTTCAAAAATATATCTAAGCCTCCAAGTGGATTACTCAGACAAGTAAGGACTATGTGAACAGTGGGTTCTCCAGCACTGCGTGACAGGAATAGCGTGAAACAAAGACCAGCTGTAAGGAAACGGACAGCAGATGGGATAAGGATTCATATGATATCATAATTTACATAGGAGTTGCCTGTCTTGCATGTATATCTGGTTAGCTCATTTAAAAATCAAAATGTTGCACGTTGGGAGCCAGGTATAAAAACCACAGGAGATGGTGGTGTAACAGTCACGCATACTGGCTTCAGATTTGTTTCCCATAGGTATATTCTATTTTACATATATTTGGAAAGGCAACTGAATTTTAAAAAGGAATAGTTATTGTTTCTTTCAAAAGGTATTTCATTTTTGTCTTGCACATGATTGTATCAAAATAGAAGTGGCTGAAATGTTCCGTATGATTTAGTATCTCCTACTTCAATTTAATATTGACCAGATACATTCTTCCAGAAAGAAAATGTACATCCACATGTAACCGCACCTGGCTGAGAAATGCCTGCCAGGATGGTTGGCATCATCACTTTTGCTCTGCTTTCAGTACAGAGTATATTCAGGTAAACCCCAGTGTGCTTCACCTTACTGACTTAAACTGGAAGGTGCACAGAAGCACATCATTTAAAGAACAGTGGGAGAAAGAAAAAAAAAAAATCATTAAAACAAGGTGAAAATACAAACACCTTGTGAGATTCTATGTTATGAAATACCCTACAGAACTGTTTAGTTATTTCTAAGCAGCAAGGCCAGGGCTACATGACTTTTACAAGCTCTTAGGATAACTGGGAAGTAACATGAAATTGAGGAGGTTTTCATCTTTATGATAGGGTGTGTTCAAATTACAGATGTCTCAAGTCAAACTCTGCCTCTGGTACAAGGCAAGGGCACTTGGCTATTGACAAAGAAACTGATACTTCATCTTTAGAATGAAAGCATTACAACAGGGAACTGCAAAGAAGCATTAATATTTTGTTAAAAATACTGGTCCTTTCTTTCCAAAGTGCATGGGCCTTCTTCAGGAGCTCTCAAACACCACTAACAGATATATTAGCTCTTTACAAAGACAGATAAAGGTATCTGACAGCATCTACAGGCAGGTCCGACCTCTCTGTTGCACTTAGTTTGGTTATGGCACACAAAGCTAGCAGAATTTCTCGTCTCTTTCAATATTTTGCTCCTCTCGGGTAGGTGTAACTCAAGATAGGTGCTAAAACAGACACCCAACATTAAAATCTGCCCACAGAAATTCTCTCTAACCGGCTCCATGGATTTCAGTCAGCAGTGGCCTCAGTCTGATGGGGTCTGACACACTCAGAGATCACCACCAGTAAGGACACCAGACATCATTACCCCAAAAGCTTCTCTCACCTCTGACAGCTCACTCGCCCCAAAGCCAACCTCAGTTGCCGGGCAGGGCAGCAGGGAATAAACAGCCAGGGAGCTGCAGCTTCTTTCCACAGAGCACAGCCTTTCTCAGTCAGCTGCTCAGACACAGAATTAGCTGGGCAGTCTCTTCAAATAATTTTGGACTTAATGGGGGAATTGTTGGTAATCCCAGAGCACCTGCACAGAGGGAACTCTGTGATCCCTTCCACGGTGCAGGAATCCTGAGCCAGAGTGTGCAAGGAGCTAGCAGCAATCCCTTTGTAGCGAATAGCAGCTTACCCAGTGAATTAATAGTTTGTCATCCTGGACCAAATGGAGATAAAGTAGAAGCTAGTTCTTAAACACAACTGGATAGATGTGTGGAGAGGAAAATACTGCCGAAGGAATTGAGACAAGACAAGCAGTCTACTGCAATTTATCGAGTGGTTCCCAGTAAAAATACAGTTACTGAATATGTTTTGCTGTAGCACCAGAAGCAGGATGCAAAAATAAAGCACATCTGCTGCTCCACACCACGAACACTCCCAGCAGACAGCAGCATTTTCAGTTTTATCACCTGAGGTGCTGCACTCTGCAGCTGAACTTGGAGACAGCACAGAGCTTTCTCTGACAAGTTTTAGGTTCTCAGGTATCGCAGGTTTGGATCAGCAAAAAGGGAGGTCAAACATCTGCTGCTGCCACCCACGGTCTTCCTACCTCTTCTGGCATCCAAATGGCTTATCCAGCCTGCACTGCATTTCTAAGTCCAATTAGCAGCAAGAACTAAGGAGAAATGCTAGTTTTGTGTGATGTGTTGAAATCCTCTTCCCTGGATCAGTCCATGGGACAAAAATATGCTAAACCTTAGTGCCAGAATTCACCGCGTTTTCAGGGTCAAATGTAAAATGATGTGGCTTTACCAAGGAGCTGTCCCTTGGATGTTCTCACATAAAACATATACAAAAGGCTCCTAGAAAAACCAGAAAGCTATGTGGTTTACAGGACAACTTTTTCCCCTGCTGTTTTTATAGAAAATAAGCAGTTTGTTTATCTTTTTTATTCTTAAAAGCTGCAGCATTTCAGATTGCAGTTATACATACTTATACTTATGACAACAGATGTGCAATTATTGGCCCTTGCAAGAAGCAAAATGTGATAAATTAGGACATCCTTTTCCAGAAACAAAACTTCCTCTTTTATCCCAAATCTGCCCATGTAAGTAGGTATCTGCCATTTCTGGACTTACTTCTAAACCACCATGTTACAAACACAGAGTCATATAAATATATTTCTACCTTTCCCTGCATATACAGATAAATAAGACTGGTTTCTGCCATTTCTCATTACACATTCAGTAACCAAAGAAGTTTATTAAATTTCAATACTTCACCCTGCCTTCTACTCTATACTGGGTGAACCTCTGAACTCTGTAATTAATATTACTCATATTTGCTAAGAAATTATTTGATCTCTGACTGCAAGCCACAATGATGTTGCTTAGCTCTGACTTTATATGCAGCCTGCTCCTTTCAAAGTAAAACAGTGTAGAATAAAACTTCAAAATCCTACAGAAAATGGACATTTCCTATCTGGAAAAATACAAAAGATATCCTGAACTTCTGTATTTTCAAGAGTGATGACAGAGCACGTAGTTGACACTGGGTCTGTGAGCTGTGTTAGCACATGAGCTCTCTCCAGTAATTTGTACTCTCCGCTGGTGTCAGGACAAAGATATCATCCGTCCACCAGCAGCACCCCTGGCCACGCTGGAGCCCAGCAAGGAAACATCCTATTCCCAGTGTCAGGAGGGGCTGAAGATGTTGCAGCAAACATTGTCCTTGCTATCTCACTGCTGCCAATCATTAGAGCTGCTACCCAGCAGAGCCAGAGATGCGAGCGCGCACCTCTCCATCAGTCAAACGACAGATTTCAGCTCCAGGCGAGGAGCAACTGCTCCACTGCCCGGGTGACACCGCCCTGCAGAGGCTGGAGAGCACCTGCATTGTGCTCCACTGCCCGGGTGACACCGCCCTGCAGAGGCTGGAGAGCACCTGCATTGTGCAGCCATCGCACGGGTTATGGGAGGGGTTTCCTAATGCTGCTGGGAATTGATATATCAGACAGATGCAGAAGAAAATGTGACATTTGCAAACAAAGGTTTCAGTTTTTTTCCAAAAGAATGAGCTGGAAATTCCCACTTTCTAAATTAAACATGCATCACAATGGCAAGGCATCCAGTTCCTACACTGATTTAAAACAGTAACCCATTATGTTTAAAAACAAACTTAAAAAACCCCAAACAAACCCACAAGGTAAAGCAGTGCAAAACTCACTTCATATCACATAATTTTTATTCTGTATTAGAGATGTTATGCTTTAAAAGCTGAGCAGCAATTAATTAAGAAATCTGCAACCTAAACCTCGAAGACATATGGACCACTCCAGTATTCAGCTCAGCCTCCCAACGAGGACTGATTACAAACTCATTTCAGTTACTATTTTCTGACAGCTACTGAAGAAAATAGAACTGCATGACAATTTTTTTTCTAAGACATGAAATAGTAAACAAAGTATGTTACATGACATAGTAAATTAATGTTATTAGTGACAGCAATCTGCCAAAGTCTGGCATCAATAGTTGACAAAGTAGATCACAGAACAGTTGGGGCTGCAAGGAACCTCTGAAGATCATCTGGAGTCCAACTGACCTGCTAAATACACATGTGAAAACACAACTGAATAAACTGTGATAGTAAAAAAAATAAAAAAGGCAGCCAAATAAAAGTTCCTTTTATTCATAATTTATACAAGGAAATATTTTTAACATAGGAACAATTAGTTAACGCTCTGGAGAGCAGTGTATGTATGCTATCTGACAAATGGATTAATTGCATTCCCCTAGATGACAAAAAACTGCTTTCTATGTGTCTGACTATTCCCCCTGACTTTCCCCCGCCCCTCTTTAATCCTGACAGATCACGTCCAGTTCTTGATTCTTTCTAGACTAATCAAAACTCTTGGTTGGGCACAGAGCTGAAAGTAACAGTCTGGCTCAGACCTTCTTCCTAATTAAAATTTGTGTTTACAAAAAGTATTTTTCCATACTTTGTTTCTTATATTCAGGCCAAATTGCTTTGCTATGCAGCTTGTAGAGATTTAAATTTCTTTATGACTTTTATATTACTTTTGTCAAAAAGAAAAATGTGTCAAAAAGGTAAGAGAATTTCACATTCTACTTTTTTTCTTCTCCATGTTCCACCCTGAACACAAGAGCTGCCTTGGTTTCTTTGAAAAATGATGATTTCAGTGTAAGAGCGCTGAACTGTCCCTAGTTTGAAAATGAAGATCCCCAACTGAAAGGAAGCTGTATACACCTTATTGGTAAGTAGAATTTATTTAGTTAGCTTAGTTTTTCCCTTTGATGAACCATAAATGTGTTTTCCACAATGAAACCATCAGAGGGCAAGAACAAACCTCAAAAACCTTGAACAAGCAGCCAGGCCACAGGGACACAAAACTGTCATTTTAAGGCAGGGTACCATCTGACTACTTACAGTAGTGATGCTTCAGCACCATTGGTCACTAAGCTCTTCACATTTCCATGGGATTGACAGATATTTGTGGAATGATGCCCACAAGTAAAGGGACAGGAATAATCTTTCTTGTTCAAACAGACACCAAACAATAAATAGAAATCTGAGTGAGTCCTCTAAACAGGTAATGAGTGACTCATAGTGCCTTTAGTAAGCTGGCATTAAACACTGTTATTATAATTGCAATTGAATAAAAGCAATTAATAGAATTGATTAATGTTTCTGTGTTCTTTTTTTAGAGATCTGAAAATTAGAAGTTAGGAGAATTGTTCATTATGAACATATCACAAACTATCATGCATTAATAAATTACAGCTACACTGAAATAAACTAAGCAACTTAACAATAAGGAACACCTCTACAATGAGGCATTTATTTTTAATCCATTAAACCAGGCTATTTCTCCTCAACATTCGAATGCCTCAGCAATATTTACATTCGCATTCTGCAGAATATTCCTCTCCAGCATATCCAAATAGATTGGACAGTTATACCTAAGATCCTTTCCCGTAACGCTAAATAAACAATCTTTTCCCCAGGAAGCCCTGGCTGACAGCCAGCAGAGGTGTTAACAGCTGAGCAGCCATGCAGGTGGCTTTTCCAGCGGGACACACGCTCTCCTCGCCACTCCAAACCAGAGGAGCCCTCTTTGCCTCTGCCCAGAGCTGCTCGCCCGTGTGTTCCATCACCCCTTAATCGGTATTTTAAGCAGTTTAAAAAGAGCTCGCTTGCACTAAACCAGATCTTTGCACTCCAATAGATTAGGGAGAGCAAACATGAAAAGCTCCGCTGTCAACTGTCAGGCAGCGATAACAGGCGCCACGTGGGAAAGGTTGATGCAACCTGTTCTGGAAAAGGAGACCTGTCCAGAGTGAAGTGCTCAGAAAGGAATGCAGCTCTCCGAGGAAACAGAAATTTTCATTTCCTGGAAAAATGATGGGTGTGCACAAAGGTACTTGAAGAGTTAATACAAGTAGCCCTACCTGCACCTGGCAGATGACTATGAGGAATTAGTTAATATGAGTCTTTTTGTTTGTTTCTTTTTTTAATTCCTTTTCTCGGCAAGATATTTCTTTCACAGCTGATTTTAGCATTTTTAAAACCATAATCCTTATATACAGTTTTCAAAAAAGCAAATACAATTTTATCTGAAGAAAATATTTCTTTAAAAAATAATTTCTGGCTGAATTATTGCTCAAATATTTTCTGCCTTTCTAGGCTCCCTATCCCTGCCTCTGTTGCAGTGTGACAGTGTCAGAACCAGCCTAATCTCAGCTCTGTGGAGGGGAAGCAAAGCATAGTTGGAAATAAATGAAAATTCTTGCTGTGCAAGAGGTGGGCTGGCCCACTCATGCTTAACCTACAAATAAAATTTTGCTTGGACTAAAAGGCAGCAAAAAGAAAAGTAGATAGAGATTTAAAAAAAAAAAAAAATAAAAGTAGTCCATTAAGAGGAATGAGCTGAGATGCTGGGCTTGGAGCCAAACCCAAAGCACCCTGCAGCAAGCAAGCCCAGCTCGCCTAGGAACACTGAGAAGGGAATAATCTCCACAAATGCAGTGACTGGTAAAATACCAAACTTCTCTGGGAAGGAACTCTGCCTTCAAGGTACAGAACAGGAATGGGGTACAAAACCAAAAGTACAGGTCATCTGAAATACCACAGGAGCTCTTCCCAAGAATAACCACAGGATGCTTTTCCATTTTCCATGCCTCTCACGAGAGCTCAGCTTGCCCTGAGTGAGCTGACACGGCCAAATGCTGTTGTTTCGGCTGCAGTTCCACGCTGTTGTAAAAACGGTGTTTGTCCAAGCTCTGTGCCGGCTCGGAGCCTTCGGGAAGGACGCAGGCAAGAGGGAAAGGCACAGGTGAGACCCCCAGCTCCCTGCTCCGCCTGCCCCACAACGAGATGGATGCGTCCCTTCTCCTCAGACAGGAGCAGATCCCTCGAGCCACGGGCAACCTCTGCCTGCCCAGGGCAACCACACGGACCCGTGGCCTCACCTCACCCCACCCACCAGCCCCTGGGTGCCTGCACATTCCGATTTACACCAAAGTCACTCGAAAACGTTGCTATAAGCACAAGGTACCAGAGGAAAGAGGCTAAATCCTGGATTTCAGTCTCAGAAAATGCACTCATCCTAGCAGTCAAACCACCCAGCTTCACATGACGGTTCCAACTGTTCAATCTTCCCCTGCATGCCAATGTATGAGATAGAAATAAATATTTTTTTTCTTCACACCACTGATATGATTGTTGGATAATCATCTCCTACTAATACGATATAAACCTGATTCATTAAACCTTTTTACAGGTCGTATTTCAGGAATCCCTTTTCAAGTGATTTGAAAGTAAGCAAACTTTATTTTGGAGAAGTTTGTTTCCGTAAGTCCAAAACAGAAAAAAAAAAGAAAAAAGAAAAAAACAAATGTTTAGAGACCTTAAGAAGAATTTTCCAACTGTGAAGTCGAGTACTTTTGATTAAAATGGTATCTGGAGCAAAGTTAAATAATACTTCTGGGGTTAAATGCAGCAGTTACTAAGCAGAGCAACCAGGAAAAAAGCCAAGTTTGGCTGATTTCCCCAAATGCATCACTCTGACCATCTGTGAGAGAGGTAATGTTCTCTTAAGAGAAGAAACAATTATCAAAAAATAGGTTGCGGGATTGTCTTGATACTTATTTTGTTGTTGTTCAATTAACTCTTCATTTACAGTCTTCCCAAAGCTCAAAAAGCCTCTGATGAACCTCAGCACTGTGGGTTCTGTTAATCCATGAGGTTGTTTCCTGATGCGCTCAGTGCAGTAGGTGAAGCTCCTGTAACACACCGTGGTTTTGTGTTGCACATCCTTTTACCCCCAGAGTTTTGTCAGCTCTGTGAGCAGAGCCCTGTTGCAGGTTTTTTACGGAAAGAGAAGAGCACACCTATCGATGTTATCCGTGTCTGTGTGCACAGCCGTGCGTGCCAGCAGCTGCCCGAGTTGTGCAAATCGGAACAGGAAATTCTACTTCAGAAAAAAAGCCTCAGAACCTGAGAGACGGATGACTGTCTGTCTGTAAACCTGCTCTTGCAGTTCCTGGGAGCTGTTGCAGAAATCAGAACCACACCTACTGGCATTCAGCAAAGTGTCCATTTTATTGTTATTACGGCATCTAGGAAGGCTGATTTTGGTTACTCTGCATTATTTCTAGGGTCATAAATCACTGATCCTGAATGGCAGAGCCTTATTGCTTCCCAACTGCTCTCATCTGCTGGGGTTCCCGCTGGGACACGTCCCATCCCTAAAGCAGCCCTAATTTGCAGGGATCACTGAACTGACTTCTGGTTGGCCGTGCTATTGAGCACAGAGCTGCAGAAATACACCACTGAGGCTCCTTCTCTCAGAAGTCATCCAATCATTAGCCAAAAAAAAAAGATGTTAAAAGAATTTTGAGCAAATCACACCATCTTTTGCTTCTCAGCTCAGATCTGAGCTTCCTGCTGCATGTGATCTCATTAATGCAGCATTTTCAGGGGCAAGCCAGAAATAATTTTCTAACTTTTTTTTTTTTTTAAAAAAGTCCAAAACATGGTGGCTTTAAAAATTCTCAAAGCCGCACAAGCTTATCTGCCTCCACTCAGGCACGCTTCTGTTGCCCTTTAGCACCACACACAATGTTATGATTAGTTTATCTCTCTACACATACTACAGCATGGTTACTCTAAAATAACTTCAGAAAAAATAGAACACACTTACTCAAATATATTTTTGCTATGATGCAGAATGCTACAAAGAGAGCAAGGACTAGAGAATTAACCACATGAATCTCAGCATTATTTCTAACACAGACAGCAGAAGATACAATTGCACGGCCTGAGGCTCAAATATTATTATCCTTTGAGATACAGACATTAAAAGTAATTGCCAGGAAAATTGCTCTTCATCAATTACTTAAAATACATTGGGAGTTGAACACTCCTTGCAACTTCTGCTAGGAAAACTACAAAGGGAAAGATATTTGTAAAGCATCTTTGCTTTTTCCTGCTCTTGTTCAGGGTTTGGGGTTTTTTTGGATACTCATTGGTAAATTACAATTTGAAGACTGACATTTTGTTAGATTATTTTCAAATACATTATTCATTTTCCCCTTATCCCTATCTCTGTGTTGCACTAAAATTATCAGAAATAACTGACCCTATTCATTGATTAGACATAAAAACATAATTTAAATGATAGTTCATAATTACAACAAATTACTATGTGTTGAGTTTTGACACTCATCAAATCTGAATTACACCAGGTGAATTCTGAACCATGAATTCCCAAAATTTACATTATTGTGCATGGGAAGATATGTCAGCTATGATGTAGTCACTGATCACTCAATTCATTGGTAAAAGTTAGTTATAATGACTGCAGGGAAATTAGATTCACTTGTTGGGTGTATACAAGAATACTCTAACAACTCTGGGAAAGCATCTTTATGATGTATTCCCAGAATGAAATGGGAAGATATGTAATTCCCTTTACCCACTGCAATTTTTCCTTTTATTACCCATTATTTACACATATCCCTAACTGACAAGAAATCTGAGAAAATAATTTGGACATTTAGGACCAACAGAGAGTGTGAGAATAACAAATAACTTTCAAATAGGGATTGGTCAATTAATTCATTTTTGAGGAAAAAAACAACAAAACAACCTCTCACTGAAATTTGAAATTGAATGTCCTGGATTTAAAGTTAATATTAAGCCAGGTAAAAATAAAGAAAAAAAGGCTTTCGCTCATATTAAAAAGAGCCATTTCTTCCCCTTTTTGGACACACTTGAACTGCAGTCTCTTGAGACGCCTGCCTGACCCAAAGCCGAACAACTGCCAAGACAGTGACACAGAACAGCGTGGATGAAAGGGACTGAACATAAAAAGACTCACTCAAAACAACCATGAAATGGAAGCATTTCTGCTTTTACCGTCACAAAATAACTCTTATTTCACAAAGCACCTCAGGAGATGGCGGCAGGCAGGGGCGCAGGGCAGCAGCTTAGCCAGGTGTGTGCCCCCACCTCCCCAGCACTGAGGACAAGCAGGCAGGGGCAGTGCCCGACTTCAGGAGTTAGAAACGCCAGGACTTCAGAACCAAAGTGAAAGCAATTAAGTGAAAGTTCCAAGTTGAAAAAACCCCCTGAACCTCCCCTTTCCCTCCCCCTCCAAGTTCCAGTAGAATTAAAGCGCTGGGCTTTTTTTCCTGCCTTCTTTCCCTCCTCTGTGATTCAGGGTAGTCTGCAGACACAAAATTAATATTCATTATACTTTTAATTTGCCATGATATAAATTTTGAGGAAGCTTCTCTGTAATTTAAAGTACATTGTCCCAGGAAGCTTCACTCACATGTACAGATTCCTTTATTATTTCCAGTTTTGTGCTATGTCTGATTTTGCTTACTGCATCTAAATTTCTTTCCTATTCAACTAGAGTATATTGTCTTCCATACGTTACACCCATAATGAGGCTACGAAGGATTGTGTAAAGCTATTTTGATGAGAACTGGTTTATAAGTAATACAATAGATTACTTGATCTACTCACAGTTTACACCCATTTCTTTATTTGCATATTTTTACACAGTAAGTTTCAGCCATTATCAACATTTTTACTATGAACTTACACTAAAAATCTGTTAGGCTTCTTCAACACGTTTTGCAATATCTTCTTCTTGTATTTATTCTACAAATTCGTAAGCTGTATGTTTTCCTCTGCAGTGGCATGAAGTCGGCATTTTTAACCAGAGCGGGATTAAATTTTCTGTGTGATCATAAAGCATGAAAGCTTTACCACACAAGCCAGTCCCCTGTGACCTCAGCTACAGAAATGGAATAACTTTAAGCATGCTCTTCCTAGGAATCCTCTCTCTGCACCCCTTCAGGTCCCTTCTCTTTTACTTTTATTAATAATGCCAACTACTTTACACCTTGCTGGATCATTATTTGGTTCTCTGAATGTTGATGATGTTGCGAAGGTAACAGGAAAAAATCAAAGCAGCCTCCAAAAAGTCAGAAGTTTGATTTGAACCACTGTAGGTGTAACAAAAGCAGCTTTAAAGTCGTATCATAGTGAAGAGGATTTTGTTTAGAAGAGAAACATTAACCTTGTATTCTTTCTTACAGCACTCAAGTAACTCATACATGAAGTATGCAAAAAGTCTAAACATTTTCCTATCTACATTTCTATCACTATTTCTCTATATATAATACTTCAGTTTTATCTTTTCAATCTGAGGTACTACACTTACTTTTGGCATCTTCTGAATCCAAGACCTAGAATTTACGCCCCAACTTACCATCTCATTTCATTTATTACAAGCTGAACTAACTATTCTCCAGATGTTCTTGCACAGTTCTCTTGGAGCTCTTCCATCTTCCCTAATTGTTTCCAAATTTTGTTACTTCTAAAACTCTAACAGGACAATCTCAGAGACTATGCAGCCCAGCATTAGAGGAGGATCACCAGGAAAAAAAAACCAGATAATTAAGAGGCTGACATTTTTTGCAAAAACCCAGAATTCTGAACATTTGCAGAACACTGTAAAACAATAAGTAATTCTGGTTTGTAAGGGAACAAAAATACCAGCAGCACATCCTGCCTGCAGCTCTTTCGGCCTCACCAGTCTAAAAAGGTACAGAATGTCAGCATGTGGGGTGGGCATAAATACAAGAGCACAAACCAGCCAAGTGCTGCCTTTCCCAGAGTCACCCTCCTGTCCTAATAATGAAATTCTTAGATGTGAAACAGAAATAGATGGGATTCACACCCCAATCTGGATATGCTGCACTTAACAATTACTACGAAAAACACAGCTGAAAGCACAAACAGTAATTTTTATTTTTTTTTTTTGGTGAAACACCACCAATATTTAGTTCTTACAAGTGGAGGGAAGGAAGGATGGATAGGAAATGCTATTGAGTGTTTCTGTAGTTTTTCAACACTTAAAAACTTTCCATAGAAAGTCTGCAGAAGTTAATAATAAACTAAACACATCCAATATTCTCACACAGCAGATTTTGATCGTACAAAAAACTTGGAGGAAAACATGTTATGACCTCACCACATCACTCCTTCCATGTAGAGTGTGTGATGATGAGCTGTAATTTGTGTGGATTCTTGGGTCATTTTCCCTTCACATTTTCTCCATGTGAGAAAGGGAGATTTGGAATTACTATCAATATTTATGCAGTCCATTTAAAATTTAGATCTACAACAGAAAAAAAATGCAAAAAAAAAATAAAGAAATTAGGTCCCAAATATTGGTAAGCATCTCAACAAGCCATCTGCTTTTTAAACCAAGTAACAGAGGTTTTAGAGGTGCTAAGTAATGAAGCATGAGGGTGCAATAATGTTTCCCTTGTTTCTAAGGTCCCCAGTGCTCTCTGGGTACTGCAGGACATCCAGCAGAGTTCTCCTCACACAGCAGAGTTCCACTCCTGCAGGCACCGTCCGAGCTGACCACGCACCCTGTCCTTCTCCAGGGCTGCAGTGGCACTTACACTGCCCCAGAGAATCCAGTGGGCAGGCGCAGACCAAGCCACAAATGAGCACGAGAAAAGTTAAAGCAGAGAGAGCTATTGAAAGATAAACATATGATAATTATTTGATTGCCTCCATCCTGTCAGAGCACATTTGTTTCTATATATCCATAAAGCAGACTTCTGCCCTCAGAACGGCTCTGTTGTGAGAGATCAGTATCTGTCAAGTAAACTTTAAAGAGCGCTGTGGTTTAAGCTGGCAGGCAGATAGAGCAGCACAGAGCCATTCACTGCCTCCCCACCGTGGGACGGGGGAGAGAATGGGGAAAAAGGCAGAACTGGGGGGTGAAGTTTAACAGTTTAACAGGACAGAAAAGGAAGGGAAAGCAAAAACAATGATAAAACAATATACGAAACAAATGATGCACAATGTGATTGCTCAGCACCTGCTGAGCGATGCCCAGCCAGTCCAGCCCCTGGTCAGTGGGTCACAGGTCCCTGGTCACTGGGTCACCGGTCCCCAAGTCAGTGGGTCACCAGTCCCTGAGCAGTGGGTCACCAGCCCCTGGTCAGTGGGTCACCAGTCCCTGAGCTGTGGGTCACCAGTCCC
>VZTX01022719.1:44993-89992 GCA_013400915.1 Pardalotus punctatus | reverse complement strand
GTCCCTGAGCCGTGGGTCACCGGTCCCTGGTCAGTGGGTCACTGGTCCCTGGTCAATTGGTCACCGGTCCCTGAGCCGTGGGTCACCGGTCCCTGGTCAGTGGGTCACTGGTCCCTGGTCAATTGGTCACCGGTCCCCGGTCAGTGGGTCACCAGTCCCTGGTCAGTGGGTCACCAGTCCCCGAGCAGTGGGTCACCAGTCCCTGGTCAGTGGGTCACTGGTCCCTGGGCCGCTGTCCCCAGCCCAGCCGCTCAGCAGACCCCACGGCAGGTGTCCGAACAGCCCGGGCTGAGCAGCTCAGCTGTCCCAGCCGTGTCCCCTCCCTGTCCCCGAGCAGAGCCCGCAGCAGCTCCAGCATCCCCGGGTTATCAACGTGATTCTCACCCTAAACCCAAAGCACAGCACTGGCTACGAGGAAGGAAATTAACCCTATCCAAGCTGAACAGAACTGACAATGAACAGCCAATAAACTTTGTTTTAATTGAACACAAATCGATTACTATCATTTTTTAAAGACCACATATAAACAATGGTGAGCTAAAAGTCTTTAAGCAACTTGTCAAAAGATCTCAGAGAAACAAGTCCAACATCTCTGTAAGAACATGACAACAGATAAGAACATGCATTCTGGATTACTTTCCCCCTTTTTTAAATTATCACTTTAATGCAAATACTCCACAAATCAACCAACGTACTGAATTATCGGTGTGATAATATATTCAAATATTTGACATTTACATTAATTGGAAATAATGAAGAAAATATTTTTGTTGTTCATTGGATGAGACTAAATGGGCTGGAAATTCAAATGAATAAAACATCATTACAACATCCACTGTACACCTGTTCATGGCTCTATTAACAGCTTGATATTTTTATTAGGTGCATGCACAGCAACACAAGGACAAATGACCATTTTCACATTCACAGGATAGGAGTAAGCAGCCAGAGCTCAGTGTGTGGGGTCACTTAAACCACAGAGCTCTGACAAGTGCTTAACTAGCCCCAAAATGCCTCCACTTAGTCTTGACTTCTAATTTTATAAATTATTTACAGTTTAGTAGGTGCAAAGCTAGTGGAAAATGCCTTTTCTGGCAGCTTGATTGACAGGATAATTATACTGTGGTTTTGTTTTTAGCACTGTTATGCAGAATCATAATGCTATAAAAACAAAATATGAATGTTATGAGCTTTTAACTTTGACAAGGTCATTGTGAAGCCTACCAAACAAATGTCATGAAAAGCCGCTGCTGTCATTAGCCGGGTCCTGTGAGTACTGCCGCACCTCTACAGCTGTACCTCAGTAAGGCTAAATACTTTTTTGCTGTACAAATTTTAAGATTTAACTTTTAAAATCCAAACAATCAGGAGAAGCAATAGAGATGTTTATTCTTTCTCATTGATATTATTTCTTTGGGGCAGTGCCTAGAACCACTAGTGACAGGTTACATTCCTCTGTGCAGGCTTGGTGTTTCAGTCAGTTCATGCCTTGCAGGAATCTCTACAGACTTCCAGCTGCACAACAGCACAGTTCAGTAGAAATGAGACAGTCCTATGGAATTTACCTTTTAAAATACATTTGGTATATGGTTTATGAGGATTCCTGATTATTACAGACTTTCATGAGAGAGATGAATGAGTATCTTTGGATGAATTGAGTCACACTTGTGTCCGTGTCTTTACTCATCCCTGTTGCTATTCACCCCTGCCAGCTGCAGCCTTGACTGGCATTTAAACACTCAGATGATTGGTAAAGATATTGAATAGCAAGTTGTATCAAATCTGGCAGATATTAGTGTCCCCTGAGGCCCAAACCACTCTGAACAGTGAAGCAATAGTGTATACATAACGCTCTGGGAGCCAGGAAATCTTTTGAAGAACAGGTTGAACTTTTTCTTTACTTCAAAGGCTACTAAGAAGTGAATAGATTTAAGCTGCATGTCTATAAAGACAGAATTCCAAAGGCAAGCTCTCAGTGCATGGGAAAGAAAAATGGCTGCAGGTATTAGGTGACCATACATAATGCATTTCCCTGCTTATTTGATATTGCAACTTCTACTCATGCCGCAGTCCTGGAGAGGACAACAATTGAGTCCATGCACCGCTGCCCTTTTGGCATGATTCTGGATCTATACCCACAAACATAACTGCAATAACATCTGAGCAAAACCAAGTACTCTGCACAGAAACTCAGCTGTTACTGAATGACCAAAAGAGCAGGAGAATCACGAAGATACAACACCAAACTCTGCTGGAGCAACCAGCGTCACTATTTATTTGTCCGTGGGCATTCTTGTTCCGATTTTTCTCTTTGTTAGGAAAGATTATCATTTCCCGTCCTGACTGATGCTTTCACAGAAGCTTGGTATCTGCTCTGAGGTTGTTAGTTTCCTTCTCTTTTTTATTCCTTCCCTTCTCTTGCTCCTTTACATATCTGCCCACATGCATTATAGATAAAACTCTGCTCATAATAAAGCCTCTAAAAGAATATCGTGTCAGGAGTGCTAGTGAAAAAGAGAAACAAATAGATTCTACTTTAAGATATCTTATTTCTCATTATGTCCAAACAGTTCTTCCTATCCGCTTCTTCCCATCAACCTAAGCACTATTTTATCTTTCAGAAACACTGCAGGCACAGTATATGAAGGAATGAATACACAAGTGATATCAGCAGAACTCAGTTATCAATTTGGGCTTCCCTGTTGTCTTGTTACAGACAAGGAGCTGTCTACAGCAGGCTCAAATGAATGGTGGCTCAGTGGTGCCTCTCTTAAACCATTCACTCTAAGGTAAGTTGCTCTGAAAAGTGACCTCTTCCATTATCAGGTACCCAGAAAAGCATTATTTCAACCCTGCTGTGACAGGAGATCCCCAGTTTCAGCCTCATACTGCAGTCTGTTAAAGGTAAACGTGACAGATCACATGGAGGCTTTCAAAACTCTTCCATGGCTGTTTGGCTTCATCTGCTTTGTCAGTTCTGCAGAGAAGCCAACTCCAGCAGTAAACAAAAGAAATCTCAGACAGCAGATACACTGTGCCTATGCATAATATTTTCAGGTAGAAACATATTTTTTAAATAGTTATGATAGATTAAGAAGGAACAATAGCTTATATGGGCAGAAACATTAATTCTGATCTTGAAAGCAAATATGGAAGACAATGTGCATAATACCAATGCATTAAAATAAATGCTTACTTGCTGTAGTACATAAATTATTTTAAGTATTTTGAGAATAACCATGACAAAGAAAGCTGCATACTATGTTGTTGTTATTAAATACTTTATTTAACACAGTCTAGGGGAAAAAAAACAACAAAACCTGCTAGGCCCTCAGTCTTCTCTAATTCTCAAGTGCAGATCAAACTCAAGCAGTCTCCTTTACTTGGAAAAGATACACCTTCCTTCATTAGGAATACACAGTTTAATGATGAATTTACTGCAGCTATGGAGGGACAGGTTTTCTCCCAACATGGTGCATTCTTTAGAAGACCTTCCAGCAAATGCCAGAATGACAAAATTGCAATTATTTTATTTCTGACCCCAGTTTAACCTCAAACAGGATTTGCACAAGCTGTTCTCACTTTATTTGTCTACATTACACTACTAGCAGTACACCCATGAGCTAAACCTGCCTGAGAGTAAAGGATGCTTTTGCTTTCTTGTGTAGGCACATATGGTACAGAGCAAGGTGTGACCTGCAGCCTTTACAAGGGGAAGCTGAGATTCGGCCGTGTCCGTTGAGGGCTCTGTGTCCCACGGCGGGAGGCACTGTGTCATTCAAACCACACTGATATATGGCCATAAGCTATGCATCAGTCCCTGCTGGGATAACCCATATCCCAATACTGTCCCTCGCTGAACCCAGGGAAGCACAGAGTCACAGTTTATGTCTTGGTAGTACCAATCCTGATAACTTAAATAACTGCAATGACAATGAGAAACTCAGGATTTTGTAAATCAATATATTTTCATTTACGTCTATGACCTTTCTGCTCCTACCAACAGTGACGACCATAATGGACTTTTTTTCCCGAAGTGATTAGATCACCCCTCATCTGAAAACATCAAACTGCTTTGCCAAGGTGCACTCAAACTAACATCATCCAGTCTGAAGCCGAAATGACTTTTACCAAATGGCTCCAGCCTATGCAACAAAACTTCAGATCCAATGCAAGATAAGCTTTGCATTAAGATGCAAATATAGCACTCAGGGACAGAGGAAATAACCCCTGCCTATCATTGCTATAATGACTGATAAATTCTAAAGCTGTTTTATATATTGTTTAAATTTGAAAGAATTGGGGATAAATGTTCAGAATTGTAAGAGTTGCTCTGGCTGTCCTAATGTAGACCATGGCCTGCTGACACAGGCTTTAAGCAGAATGGGGATGCTACAAGGATGATATCAGAAAATGAATTTTTTTTTTTTTCCTTCATTATTTCTCATATAATAACCTAAACTTCCCCCTCCCCCCCCCAGCAAGGTGTAGGCCAATATAAGGGTACCAAAAGAACCAACCAACTTCTAAATTCGCCATATTTTATACGGTGGAAAAAATCCTACCATTTCAGTCTGCCTGACTGCTGATGCAATGCATTACATCTTGTCCAAACTGAGAAGCAGGCCTTATTTTCCCTTCAGTCTAAGTTGCTTTTAGCTGAGAGAAAATGAAACCTGTGTATCACAATAGAACTGAAGGTCGGGAGGTTATTCAGCTTGCTGTGGCAAGTAGTGTTGATCTAAATCACAACTGCCTGCTCAGTGCTGCTCACACAACAGGAAGAAGTGGAAGGGAGGTTGCACAAAGCCAGCATCAGGTTACTTCTGTCTCAGTCTTTGAAATAATTTTCTTACCCCTACAGCTTTGTTTCTTTTATAATTTTAGTGAACTGAACTGCCAAGGGAAGAAAAAATAAAGAATGCTAAGAAAGGGTTTCAGTGTCTGACAGTAGGTATATGGAGGACATCACCTTATTCCAAATAATAATCTAATTGAAAATGGCTTCCCAAGGCATTCTAATTTTCTAGCTTACATAACATCTTAGTCCCCAGTCAGTTTAATGAGGTAAGCACCACTGGAGAGGGGAGTGACTCTGCTCTTCTCCTCACTCAAAGCCACCCTGTTCTGCTCTCCCTTGCGGTGGAAGTGCTCTCGTAGCCACACGGTGAAGTAGGAAATGTACCCAGCCAAGAATCACAGCAGCAGCAAGCAGTTCTGTTTGTGCTGGAGCAGTTCACAGGCTCGGGTTGTCATGTGGCTGCGTGTGAATTTCTGTAGCACAAACACAGGGTGGGAACATATGGGCCTGCAGTGGTTCCTGCTGAACTGAACGACAGCAGAGCGATGGTGGGAAGGAGCTCTGCTGAGACAGGCACGGGTCAGAAACTCAACAGCCCTTCACCGCTCTGGGCTGAAGGCATTGAGGCAAGGGCAACAGAATCATCCTCTAGTTAACTCATTTTAACAAAATAAAACTTTCCCACCCGCTCCCCAAGTTGTCAAACAAATGCGTATGGCTGTGCTACAAACATAAATAGGAGCGGTGAGGACCGCTCTAATTTGAAAGGTGACGGATGCCGTGGGCAGGGCAGCGCTGAAGGACAGCAGCGTGTCCCAAAGCTGCTCCTAAAGGTCAACAGCCTCGCCAGGCACATCACCAACCCCAGCGGTCAGCCAGGCAGGAGCTGGGGTTTTACAGCACTTTTGCTATCAATGGCCGTTCTGAAGTTTCACCTCTGAGGTAAGATGGTGTAATTTACATGTGGAGTAGCAGACTGATCCAGAGCCATCTATTTGCAGTATTTTACAGAGCAATAGTAGAACAATTTTGAATGAACTATGGCCTAAATTGAGAGAGGAGGAAAAAGGTCAATAAACAGAATGAAAATCTCCTAATTTGATCCATTTGCTGACAACAAACACAGATTGGGCAAAGTACCAGGCAACTCCAACAGAAGTAGCAAGGTTAATGGAGCTGCTGCTATAACATATTGTAGATCTCGTAGTGTCAGTGGCGATAGTGGTAATGTTGTAAACACAGTTTGTTTTCCATCTGGTGCGTGGTATATGCCCTTGATAAAAGGGTGCTGCATTATGCATTTCTGTTCTCCTAAATTTATTTGCTCCTAAAAATGTATAATGATGTTAATAGCCATATACAAAGACAGAACTTCTGCTTTTTAAAAAAGTGCTTATAAAATTTTTCCTTAATGAGGTTAAGGCCAACATTAAATGAAAAATGCTGTCATAATAAGTATGGGATTCCACCCCCCCTTCAAAAAAACCAGTTCAACTACTTCTGCAGTGGATGCTAAGACTAGAATGCAATATAATAATAATATTTTACATTTGAATTCATCCTGAGCACTTTACAAATTGGATAATACACAATTTGGAAGCTATTAATTAGAACCATAAAAATCTATGTTCCAAGGCAAACTAAATTCAGTGGAAGGTCTTCATTGCAAGTGACTTTGGATCAAGCCTTGAAAGATCACTAATACAAAAATAAAGTACCTTTCAGTAGCACTTCATGCTAACATGAAATAGCTGTGAATCTCAGATTCAACTTCACCCTGTACTCTTAGGAATACACACTGCTGAGCACATTCTTTAAATTCTCTTAATCAACGTTTTTAACTAATATTCTTGTTGAAGCCTTGATCTGAAATATAATCACTCTTTTCATCAAAATATTTACAAGAGACAATGCGGAGCCTTGAAGATTCCTGTTTGAATTGTGCATGGTATCTATGGTTACAATGTATTATGGATGGTAGGGACCAGGAACATACTGAGTGCAGTGCAGAGAAGGGCAATCAGACAAAATGTAAGACAGCCTGGAGGAGATAATACATTGTCTAAAAACTTATGTGTATGGCTGGAGGAAACTGGTTAGAGGGAATAAACCAAAAGGGAGGAAACCACCTGCACAGAATCGTATGATGGCATTAAATAAATATCCAACAGAACTCGGGAGGCTGCGAGCTGGCCGGGGAGAGAAGCCTCCCCAAGGGTGATGAGGGTGATGAGCTGTTCGGGAAGGGAGGGCGCGGTGTTTGCCATTCCCCGATCTGTCACCCTCTCTGTCCGAAATGACACCTCCGGTGCCCTGGGCTGCCACCAGCACGGGCACTGGATCGGGGCTGCAGCAGAGGAATGTTTGTTTTGTCACGGAGGGAGCAGCTCAGGGAGTTCCTGTGTCTGCTGTGCATCTCGAAATCAGCACCAGCAGGGACAAGCCAAAAACTGAAATCTGCTCAACAAGTGTTTGCTTGAAGCCTACCCTGCCCCAGCAGCATCGAGTACACAACTCGTGTAAACATCTGTTCGCTCATCGAGCTCTAAGAATTAGTCTGGATTTTACTTTTCAGAGCAAACAATTCGATTAATGGTGTGAAGATTAATTCCATTCAATATAAACTAGTTGCTGTGGCCTATGTTACCTCAAACATTGCAGGACAGAATGATAACGGATGTAGTTTAAATGCAGAGGTAGAAATTGAGATTTAAGAGCCGATTTTTCGCACTAAACAATCACAACATGTGTCCATCCACTTTTGACACACTGACATCATGAGAGAAACAGTTCTTATTATTAAACATTCTCTTCTAAGAAAGACACAATTGTTTGACTTCCCCCCCACAAACAGAGATTTGGGGATAACTTGCTTTTTTCAGGAAAGTGGAACCTGGATTTCCCCCATCCCTTCCAAGCGTTTTGTTATGTAGCAGCAGCAAAAATCCTAAATTTTCCAATTTAGCATTTTACATTTCCCTCCTTTTAACCCCCTTAGGGAAACAGAACTGAAAGAAAAACAAGTTTCAGAAAGTGAACATCAGTCTTACTAGCCTACTTTTCCCAGTGGAGAAGGTGAAAAATACAAGTGTGAAATGATATATATATAAAACAAGTGAGCACAGTTGGAAAAAAAGAGAGAGTTAAAAAAGAAAGAACTGACGTTAAAATTTCAAATACCCATCTTGAATTGTCAAAAAAGTGAAAACAGATTGAATAAAACTGGAGATGAAACATGTTTGTATTCTCTCAGACATTCTGAGATTGTACTAACAGAACAAGAAAAAAGTTTTTTAAAAATCAATTCCATTTGACTTTGTTTTGTTCAGGTTTGGAGGAGAAAATTTCAAACACAGCCTAGTTAGTTGTTTGTTACATTTCTTGCCAGACACAGAATATTAGAACTGTTTTGAAGAAGCTTGTGAGAGAAGAATTCTTTTGAGAGAAACCATATTTCAACTGGACAATGTGGATCTCTAGCTCATACTCCAAACTCTGAAGTAACCTGCACATTTTTAAGGAATATGCTATATAGGCTTATTTAGCTGACAGATTCAGTTTGCCAGTAGTTAATGCTCTTTTTTCAAACAGTTTTTGTAAATATTCCATTTTGACTGTTAGACCTAACGCAAAAAGTGATTTTCTACTGAGAGGCTGGAACAGGAAGAGAATTTCCCAACAACACTGAGAAATTGCTGAAATTCAATGTCACTGAAAACAAGCAGCCCACACCCCCTTTCTACAAAAAATATTTAGATTACAGAAAATAATATGGATGCAAACACAGTGTCCAAACGACAGCATGGTTTCAGCAGAACTCTTTCAGAGGAAGGCGCACTATTAATCCCAGAGCGCGATCAGACGCACAGAAGACACGGTCGGGTTACACACACACCGAATTCCGTGGCTGTTATTATGCAGCGGTTACACCACGAGAGCCAGAAGTCAGCGGTGATGATAGGGAGGATACGGCCCTGGAGCTATTTAAGCAACTAAGATAAATACACTCATTGTGATAGGTTACTGCTCACACACACAATGTGCATTAGCTTTTGACCGGGTGAGCGTGTGGTTTCAAATAGTTAAGGCAGAAAGCAGAAAGGAGAAGATGTATTATTATCACATAGCAAAATGACACTTGCTCAGTTACAGGACCCTGACAAGCACAGGAGACAAAGCCGTGTTACCTGAATTCATTAGGCCTTTTACTTATTATGTTTCTCTAAACATATGATTACACTAAATTACTCCACTTTTCTCTAGCTCCTTGTCATGAGGAGCTCTCATGCCCTTGTCATGCATGATGTGGTTGGCTAGCACATCATCCTTTTTCCTAAAAGCCCCTTTTCCTTTCTGTCCTCCATTCCCTACTCTGCCTTTTACACAGAAAAATCAACTTCCAGCAGTTTCTAGGAACACAGCTCTTGGGAAAAAAATTCCTGATATGAGAGAATTTTTTTTTTTAAGTCAAGAGTGAATAGCAAGTTCTTTCAATTACCATAGGTATGTCAAATATTCCTGTGCATTTAAAGCCTCTAAATCTGAGGTATATAAGCTTGACCATTAGTTGAAAACTTGAAATCCAAAAGATTTTCTGTGCATTTATTACAGTGATGCATGACATCACACAACCTAAGCATTCTACCTACATTCATCACAAGAGTTACATGGGATGTGGGTTGCAATAATTTTGTAACTTGTTTTGGTTACTCTAATACCTCTTTTAAGCTGAAATATTCTTTTCTTTCAGTATTTAATTTAATTAAAACTTGATTGATCTACATTGTGAATGATTCAGCTGTAAACAGATGTGGATCTTGTAGTTAAAAATTCTTCACAACAGAACTCAGGAGTTTGATGGATCTTACCAACTAATTATTAAAATAAATAAATAAATTGTAGGTTTGTAATATGTGCATTTTGCCATTGACTATATTAAATAAATCCCAACAGAGTAAAAGGTAAAAGAAGATTTATCGTTAAAACTTACTGTATTTCTTTTTTTATCCTTTAATTTTAAATGAAGTTTTTGACTGCTCCTTTAGACTACAGTCACATATAAGGCAGATTATTACTAGAAAGTTTATCTTTAATAATTCCCAGAATGTTTCATTTTTAGATTTTTTACTTCTCATGAAATGCAGTGATGGTAAACATTTTGTAATATACATGTATATATATTTATTTTCCCATGTTTATCTTTGACTCATGGATCAACAGAAGAGTTATTTAATGAAAAACTATTTTAAATATGAGCTGTCACAAACCTGTCTAGACTCATATTTAACCATATTTATTCCTTAGTAGATAATGTCAGGGCTTGATTTTTGAGCAATCCTAAAAATCTTAAAGATAACTCTGAAATTTACTTGCTATCTTTACCGCGATGACCTTGAATAACACAAATGGTTCTGCACATTTGTTGGATTGCAAACTTTTCCCAGCTAGGCACCAGCACTAGTTTGCAATCATTGCCTTGTGTATTTATTTTTAAATACACAGTTCTTGAAGCTTTGTGCTCCTTCTGGATTTCTTCAGAAAAAGCATTTGTATCAATACCACAAGGACAACGCCAAATTTCCTTGTATGCAAATATATTTAAATGTAAGTATCAGACATACAAATGTCCAAAGTGCAAATTCAAAGTGCTAATAAAATATCTGAACTGTACCTTTTTATTTCTGCTTACAAACCGTAAATGTGAGGATTCCTAGAATCCTCAAGCCACCTTTATGACACTGACTTTAAAAGATGAGTGATTGGGTGAAACTGCACCTAATGATATCTGCAGCACTTAGTGCCACTCACCAAAGGGAAATCACCATTTATAGCAGTTGTAGGTACTGCTGATTAAAGATAAGATGAAAATTTTCTCTTACAGGAAGCTGATTCCTAGACCCTTGTGAGCTAACATTTATAGCATAATTTAAAATTTATTCTAACTCATGGTTAAGTTCTCTGGATTTTGCTGCCTTGAGCATTTTCAGAATCAGTTCCCCCACAGCCTCCAGGGGATCTGAGTACCCAAAGCTATTTTTTGCACACTGCTCATCTTGCACTGACAATTCCACCAGCAGAACTGCACAGAAACATCACACTCAAACCTGTTCCTGAAGGAAAAATGTTCCTATGGTTCCTGAAGGACAGAGTAGTCTTGGGAAGAGGCGGGGGAGCCATTTGGGGGTTTTAGTGGTGTTTTGTTTTCTTCCTCTGACTGGGCTACTGCAGCCTTGCAATTGCCAGTGTAAGTAGGAAGAAGGAATATGGGGTCAGAGGTGAGGAAATCAAAGCTGCCACTCTGACTGCAGCACATGCTGACCTTGAAAGTGCTCCTTAAGCTATCTCGGGTAAGATATTCATGCATTCCTTCCCACAGCCGTTTGTGTAGCTTTTCCTTTTAATTAATTTCTGGATATGATAGATCATGCTTTCAAGAGCTATCACACTACCATATTAAATTTTAGAATCATTAGAAAAAGAAAAAAGAACAAAAAAAAGAACAAAAATATGAACTTCAAAGGTTAGGCATAGAATACTAAACATAGGAAACGACACTCCCACACCTTCTTGGAGTTTCAAACAAGCTGTTTTCCAAAGGCAAAGAAAGGTCATGATGATCTGACCTTAATGGTTTTTCATCTGTTTTCTCACATTCCAGAAGTTTATGTTCTAACCATCAGAGTGTAAAGTGTTACATTATTTTTTTCTCATTAGCAAATATTACATATTTTGTACAAAGAGCAATCTGTCAAAAGCTAGGGTGCACTCATCTCACCTTGTACCACTAAGGGTCAAAAAGTTACTTCTAGATGATTGGAGAATGATCTTTTTAAGCTTCTTTCTGCCTACCTGAAAGCATGGATTTCAAGCCAAATCTGTCATAACTCAACATTCCCAGAATACTCTGCAACAGAACTGCTTATTCCATCTGTTGTGGGAATTCAGAGGGGCTGCATCTGCTCTGCTCCGTCCAAAGCACTTCATTTGGAACAGAAAGGAGCAGCACTCCTCGAGCCTGTGCTGACTTCAGAGCAATCAGACAGCACCTAAAGAGACGTGCAGGAGGAGGGGATTGGCCTGCCAGCCTGGATCTCCACTTCCAGCTCGTTTTACTGGGAAATACTCTTAATGGGTGGTATCTACAAACAAGAAGCCGCTGGCGCTCTTGGCTGGCAAGGCTGTCTTTTGTGCCAGAAGAACATTCAAAGTCTCATCCAATACATTTAAACTGGAAGTGTCCTTAAATTCCGTCCTCTTTTTTTTAATGAAGTTTCACCCAATAGTTTGGAGAAAATCAATACTGCTACATCTTTATACTTGTTGATCCCCTTATACACCGACGTGTCAGACTGTTATTACTGAGTGCAAGTGCCTCCTTCTGCAAAGGCTGAACTTCATAATCCATTTTACATCTAAACCCAATCTCCACACAGAAAAAAAATCCCCAGTGGAATACACCAAGAATCCTCACGTCTGCATGGGCACTGAGCACATCCCAGAGGCTTTATGCGAAGCAGATGAAACAGTTTTTGTGGAACTGTTTAGACCGTCACACCAAGGAAGTACAACAATTCCAAACATGTTTTTCCTTCACAATATATATTCTGTACTCTGGATTAAAAAATAAGTGTTTTACTACTTACCAATCTCTTCATCTGCTCATTTCAGGAGTGGTGACCATTCCTTCAGTCGGTAATGCTAAAAAGAAGAAAGTAAGAATGCTTATTTTAGGCGTCACCATCACATTTAAGTTGATGTATCCCAAATTCAGCATTTTTCACAAGCATTTAAAGACAACATAGTAAAAAAACAAAACCTTGAACCATGTTTTACAACTTGCTAAAGTCTTCCCATAATAAAAAATCATCACAACAGATCTGAACACATCTATGTGAAACAATATCTGTTTCTCCCACGCTCTTTATTGTCTCTTCACTCCCTGGATGCCTTTTCCTATGGGCCCAATGCAGGTATGCCTCAATAATGACAAACATCTACAGCTTTTTACTTCCAAAACGCCTAACAATGGATATAAGAATTCTGGGAATTCAAAAACCAGGGGATCATGACTGCACAGAGTCAAAATACTCTTATGCCAGTTTTCTCTGGTGTTTTCTTCACCAATCTAGGCAGGAGCTGCATCTTCTAACTCAAAGAGTCTTGGACAGTTACAGCCAAAAAAAGTTAATTTTAAGATTAATTTTTTTTTTAAATCATCTTAGAATGCATCTACAGTGAAACAAAAGTATTTACACAGCTTTACAGAACAGTCCAAAATACTTTGTGTCAAAATGTTAAACATACAAATATATTGTTCTTACGTATTTATTTTGCATGCCATTGATTTTTAAAAATATTTTCCTCCATAATAAAATTTCATTGCAGATTTAAAGCCTAAATTCATTAACAGAAGTATCATACACAGCTTAATCTAGCTTGGATTTAGCCTGCACTGAGAGCTGTCTCTTCTAGCTACCATGAGAGAATATTTTGGGTGAATTTTTAACCTCAGTGATCCCCACAAATGGAAAGTTGACAGGAACGTCTTTCAGCAACAAGGAGGCTGATGAAGCCACTTTTATTTCCTACAAAAATGTAAAATAGCAACAACAAAGACCAGCACTTAAAGAGTAACATGAATTTGTATACAATACTGTGTTCTGAGGCAATTAAGAGTTTCATTTATAGCAGCTTGTTACCAAAGTAGTGCCAGCAGTGTTTATTAATTAAAGGTGTTTTTTCATCCTTAGCTCCTTTGTGAAGAAAGTGAGAATTAGTCTACTGTTTCTGGGGAATTACAGTTTCCTAATCATTTAAAAAATGAGGGTGACTAGCTCTGCCACCTATTTGCCCTGCAAACATTCTGCCTCTTACACATGCCAGCAATTATGACAGCTCTGTTTCAGACAGCCTATACATTACTTTAAATATTGCTGTACAGAATTTGAATTATTTTGTACATCAACCAAAATCTGCGCTGGTGTTCTTTTTAAAAAAAGCTCTGCTCTTGGCTTTCAGAAGAACATGTTGTTTCATTCCCCTAAAGAAGCTCAGAACATCAAGGAAAATAACATCAAGTGATAGTGGGTTCAAACGTATTTCTAATCTTTACAACCCTTCAGTAGTTACATTAAAAAAGTGAGGCATAATTTATTTCTGATGAAACGGAGTTGCTCAGCTTTCTGCTAATAGGATCCTCAGGGCAAAAGGGGTAGGGAAAGCACTGATAAAAGACCAGAGCTTCATTTTACTGTTTTTTTCCAGTCTGGAAACAATAAATTAATAATAGTGTTTACTCTGATTATCGTTGATTTAGGATAAATTGTTCTCATTTAGCAAATGGGGAAATGAAATTCAGTGCCCAAGGGACTGAGAATGTAAATCTATGCCAAAGGCTACAATTGAAGACACATTTACAGATCCATTCTGAGTTCCTGGATTAATTCCAATCCTTGCTGATAGTAGGGAGGCTGATATTCCAGTGCCATTTACCAGTTTAATGATGCAAGTTGCCACTCCTTTCTCCTCCTCTCGGCTTCCCTTTCTGCTCTTCTCATGCCCCTCATGAAAGTTTTTTGTGTTTTTTTTAATCCTTGAAGGGCCACTAGCTTTTAGGGTTTTTCTTTTGGGAAAGCCAGTACCATTTTGCTCAGAGGTACACACTATGTTTTAATACTCTTAATTCATCCGAAATTATTCTTCAGCCAGCCAATTCTTATTCGATGTAGGAATTGAGCAGGGAAATGTAAGAACCTTGAAATGGCATACTGTACTATTAAAAAAGAAGTACTTCTCAGAAAAAGCATCATGAAAGCAATAGAAACACCATTATTCAGCCAAAACGACAGCTTGGTCGAAGTGTACTATTAAACGTATTTTGATTTCCTTGAAGTGCTGCAGTATCGTTGTACTTCCCATCCTTGAAAACAAGGAAGAGAACCCATAACACAGTTCTGGAGCTGATGGCAGACAGCAAAAGCTTCAGGCTAATATTGCATTTCCTCCTATGGAAACTATCGCTGTTCATTACCACTCATTAAAATTTAATTTTATAGAGCATCTTTAAAAGGTCATTTTTAAAATGGGAGTGTTATGGCTGATATTACTGACTAGTTAACCACTTTGAGAACACAAATGCTCAGTCTTGTTGCTTTCAATTATTAAAGACAAGGCATAAATCTGATTAATCCGCCTTTTTTTAATAAAAAGTAGCTTACTGTTTTGCTATTTATCTAGCACAGTCATTTGCTTTGTTTTGATTTCTCCTGACAAATACCTTGATCTTGAAAATGACATTCTGTTACTACACTGATGCTCGGTGATGTATTCATTACCTCGTATTGCAGTTACCATATTCTGAGACGGCATGTACCTTAATGCTGCAGTCACTTTTACCATAGGTACTACATTTAGCATTTACACACCATGTATGGAAGCAACAAAATCTGCAAATATCAAACCAAAGTCTAGTTTAGAAAACAAAAAAAGTCCAGCCAGAGTAGCACCCAAAGTGCTCAGCAGGCATATCCCAGTAGCATATTCATTATTTGAATCTTAATATTCAGTGCCATTTGAGTGTGTTTAGAAATCCATTCTGACAGATCCTGGTGCCAAAATGGGCTTAGCACAAGGGTGCAGGCTACCACAGCTTCCTTCATGGACTGTCAGTGCAAATTACAAATATAGCTGACCCATCTATATTCCAGGAAAACGGAATTAAAAGAGCATGGAAGATCAGTTTTAACCCTTTGAACCAGGAATTAAAACCCAAAACTCAGTTTCTGTGCTGCAAGTTTAAAGACACATTTCTGATCTGTAAGTTTTCTGACAGCTGCTCCTTGTTGGCACGAAGCCTGCGCTGACTGAATGCTGTCACTGCTTTTGGTGTCCTCGATTAGGGGTTTCAAATGGTCAAATAATGCCATAGGGACTGAGTTTGATGCACTTTTCAATTGCTCAGTTTTTATTCATAGCACCGCTGACCATCTCTTTTGAAGGATTTTTCTTTTCAAACTTGGATGCAGTAGAATGAAGCAACGGTATGAAACAGCAAGGTTCTCATCCACACTTTTGCCCTAAGAAAAGGAGTGAAGTACTGGCTGCTACCCAAACCAAACCTGTACTTGTAACTCAAACAAACTTGTACTTGGACTGGAGAGTGGTAGCCAGAAACACTTTGTTTTCACAATGGGAAAAAGGAAAAGAGAAAAAAAAAATAGAGCAAGCCAGACACACTAGTGTCCAGATCAACCCCAAAGACCTGCAGAACCTAACGTACGCCTCCTATTTCTTGTCCCCTCAGTTGCACACACTGCCATAGGAAAGTTCCTGTAAATATTTAGAAATCCGTTTCTTAAAATTTCTGGATGAATTTGCAAATATACAAACAGAAGTTTACTCTTTAGAATCTTACTGAGTACTAAATCACTTGAGGTAGATTGAAGATTGCTTTCTAAAACTGAGTAAATGGCTGAAGATGTGACTTTTTCTTAGCCTTGCCATAATTTACATTTCAGAGGGAAACTAACATTACAAAGCTTAAAAGAAAAATAAATTAAACTGCAAAGAGACAAACCCTACTATAAAATGAAGACTTTTTCCTAGGATATTTAAGTCAGACATTTACAAGTAAATTAATAAATCATAATCACACATGGAAACTAAAGAATGTAAGGATTACAAGGTATAGATTTCATCTTCTCTTCAATACGATGAACATAGTCCTCTTTAACATGATGAACTCCTCTTTAATACGATGCACACTGTTTAAACACATCTTGAAGCAGAGAGATCTGTGACATGTGTGTTCCCAACCAGCAGTCTTAAAAAGACCTGCTTATTCTCACTTCCATCCATCTTTTATTTTCGAGCTTTCCCAAGGTTTTAGGCACATACTTTTGTGTCATTCACTCTCGAGGTTTAGGCAGGACCTCAGGGTTTCAAAGCTTGTACAGGTCCAAATCCAGCAGAAATTAAGGAGTCATCTCTCCAAGACTTCTTGGAAGATCAATCCAGTAGTTCCCTTTCACAGAGGCCCAGCCAGAGCCCACACAAAGTGTTTTAACAGGCAACTCCTCTTCAGTGCACAGCCAGAGAATGACAGATCCTGGTTAGCAGCTGGCACGGGGACGCAGGGCATGGGAAGCCTGGACTAAATGGTTTGTTCAGACTGAGCAGGTTCAAACTCCAGATGTCAAACTGCACCGGAGAATGAACAAGAGGTGATAGTGAACAGCTTCAGTCCTTGATTCAAGAGGTATTCCACACTGCTGTAGGTAATGTAGGATTCAGTAAGATGTGTGATTTCACTTCTGCTCCTTGGACTGCTTCTGTATTTTATACCGAGATTACAATGGACTTGTTCTGAAGGGAGTGCTTGAGTCAGGCATATCAAATATAGCCACGTCCTATTGTTAAACAGCATTGCCAGTTTGCCTACTGTGATATCATCTTGTAAGTAAAGTTCAAAACCTATGAGAAAACCTCCTCTAATAAGAAATCCATTTCAACAGAAACACCAGGTTACATTAAAAACCAAGGATTTGTTTCTTAAGACCTTTTTGAGTGGCTTTCGCTAAACTGCAGAGAAACATGCAAGCAATTGTACCTTTAGCTATTCAATTGTACCAGAAAAAGAGTCAACCTAAAAAATCACAAATATTTTCCAGTACTTTCCAGCTGATTAGATTTTGTCATTCTGGTAACAAGGAACAACCTTCATGTAATCCATCACCAAATTATAAAATACCCCTAAAATTTACAGTAGGAACAGATGTAAACCTTAATTCTAGAAACACCTGAGATGCAACACTTTCCCTCAAGTGTCCTGATGTTTAGTCTGTCATTCTAAACAAAAATCAGGAGGAGTGTAGTTCAGGACCCAATTTTTTTAAAATTTGCTCCAGAGCAAGATCTTTATCTGCACAGTGCCATCAGCACAGTCACACAGCAATATAATCAATGTATTTGATATTTCACTCAAACCCATGTCATCTATAAAGCCTCCAAAATTCTTTAAAGGCGCTGGCTTTCTCCTGGTAATAATTCCTTGACAGTATCAGCCTCATGGTAGGACATGCACTGAAAAGGCTCTGAAAAAACAATTTCCACAATAGCCTCTCTGCACAAAAAGCAGCAAAGCTGCCTGCAAACGGGCATTCCTGGAGTTTCTGCTCACACCATTTTCTGATGACCTTACTTATTATTTTCGAAAAATCTTTTACATATATATTTTAAAAGGACTTTTTTAACCAGGGCAGCTGGTTATGGAGAGCATAGGAATAGGAAGCAATAACATGTCAGGAAGCAAAATGTCCTTTCAAATGCAGTTTGCAAACTCACCCCTGTTTGCTATATGCTGCCTATTTTTTAAATAATGCACAAATCATCTCCAGTGCCATGGAAATAATCAACAGAGAATCAAAACCTGGAGCTTCTACTAGAGCACAAATCAAAAGCTGTTGGAATCCAACAGCTGGAGCCTGTCTCATTATTTCACTGCACTTTGATGTGCTTTTCAGCCAAGTATCTTAGAGATTTACTTACAGATATGTCTATCTACAAATTCTACATTGCTTACACATTATAGTTTCCAACAGAGATAAATACACTGAGTTCTCATTTTAAAAAATTATTTTTTTCAAAGTCTTCTATTAAGCACAAAATCCTGTAAATAGAGGAATTGAAAATCAGCTGCATCTAATAAAAGAATCGAGTTTGTTATTGACTTTGAGCTGGTAGTTTCCATTAGATTATCCATCATACTTTTATTATGTGATCAACTGCCTAATTAATTTCATACTCATGCATTTAGGCAGAATGCTGTACGTTTCAATGGGCTTTGCTATAATTCTGCACCTGCGGCCTCAGAGATTTAGACAGCTCTCTATCATAACTTTATACTGCGCCTATAATCATGTCAGCTGGAGTATGCTTCCAGCTATCCAGTCTGTTGAAATATAACAGTATTTAATTTCTGAGGCACTAGAAAATTTGCATCTGTGGTTATGTATCTTTGGACTTTAATCAGATGAAAGTCACTGGGAGATATTAAGAGAGTTAGATACAATATTTTGCTCAGACAGTTTTAGTGGATGTATCAGACACTGTTTTGATTTTCCTTGCTTATCTAGTAATATGTACAGATGCAATCATGCTATTGTATAATGAATGTTGATTGCCAACAGTATTTGATTTTGCAACCATTCTGTAGTGATAATTAAAGATAACTTGATATCCTATACAGTGATAGTTAGAGATTGCTTTGTGTGCATTATTGCATAAATAAATGCCACAGAGAGAATGAATGTATTCTCTACAACTTTTTATCTGGAATATATTTCAGGGCAGAAAAAAGTCACAAGTCTTAATAACACAGAAGTCTTCACTACAAACTGTGTAAATATTAAATAAAATTAAATTTTAAAAACATTTAAGAATTGAAAATAAAATATTCATCCTTTATTTTCTTCCAGTTTATGGAATTAACACAAAGCAAAGGTTTAGTAATTTAGGATGCATTAGCTGTACCTTCCCCAAAAAGGACAAGAAATGCAGTCTGATGGAAACGTAGCTATCACCCACTGATCACACCAGGCCTGCAGGAGCCAATGGTGGAATCTTCTGTGATTACAATGAGCTCCAGATAAGGCCCACATGTAGCAGACATCTAGAGATGTTTATTATAGCATTTGAAAACCTGAGGAAGCAAACATTTAAATGCACTTTTTCCACTAATAAACTTCCCCAAAATTCAGATATTCATACTGCTATAGTTTTGGCCAAAACTACGTGAACTTGATGTTCAATCTAGACAATACACAAAAAGTGAGACAGAAGCCAAGCTGGAGTTGTCCTTTTCACATCAGCAGCCCAAGGAAAGCACGGATAGGCCCAGACTACAGAGACTAGTAATTTAATTTTTTAATTAGGCACAATGACTCTACAGTGCTGCTAAGTGGCAGAAATCTGCCCAGCCCTGTGCCCACTGCTCTGCTCAGATCCAGCACGTTCAGTGGTCCGAGCGTGTGTGAGATGACACAGAAACACATCTCTGCTCACTCAGGCGTGCAAAGCCCTGGCCCTGCATCCTCTGCGCTCCCTGTGTGCTCAGGAAGGCAGGGAAGCAGAAATGCCTTCCTTTGTCCACAACCAAATCCTTTGCTGGCGGTTTCAGCACACGTGGCCTTAGCCCCACAGCCACCACCACCCCAAACCCGCACACTGTGACCTGCCCGTCTGGGTGCGTGCGCTTGGCAACAATGCAAATCTGTTGGGCTGCCATGGGTGCTCTGTCCAGCACTGATGTGCATCTCCAGAGTCAATAGCACATGATGATTTTTATCTCTGGAGTTTCATGTTTCACTTTTAATCATAATTCAACAGAAGACAGCGAGCTTCTTAGTTCACTGGTCAATATAGTTAGCGGGTGAACTCCTTATAAATGACAGATGTGCTTTCACTGCGGCGGCTCTTCCTGGTTTAGAAAGGATGTGTCAGGTGTTGAAACTTGCCAATTAAATTATCTTCATTCTTGATGTGAGCTTTAGTCATTGAGCGCCTTGTGAGCTGAAATCTCCCTCTCTCCTGCTCAGTCAGAACCAGCAGACTCACACCTATACATTCCCTTCTGGATCACTGATAATTTGAAGCTGATAATTATTTCTGTTTTTTGCTAAGAAACCGAAAGACACCTGTGCCTCTGATGTATTTCCACTGTGTGTCTTTGTGTATGTCAGAAAGCTATCAGCTCCCTGCGATCTAAGAAAGCGTTTCTGCTGACATTTTTCTTATGACTTTTCATTCCAATTTATAAAGTTACCTGTTGAGGAATTTTTATGATACCACCTACTTCCCATAGAGGCTACCACCTAAGCCTTGATTAGTTCACAGGAGATCAAACTCCCTAACAAGTTACTGTCAGTTGCAGTTTTTAAGACTCTAACTAGGTCAGGTTTATTACCTACATCAATTCTTTCATGTAGCACAGCTAAGACAAAAAAAGGATTTTAGAACAAAAAAATATAGGAAAATAGGACTGAAAGTCTAACTAACAGATATAAAAACGCTTCTCATCTCAAAAGTGAAATGCCACAAATGATTTTTAAAGTACCAAACCCCCCAGGCTGAAGCCATATAGTCTCCAGCTTTGACGAAGAGACCTCACAATTGTACAGGAGGTTTTGTTACAGAGACAGCGTATGAGCAGAATCATTTGTAATATAGGATCCCTAAGATATTCACTCCGCAAAGGCTGTGGAAATGATTTTTGTTCTGATGAGGACAGAAATAACTTCTACAAAATATTGATCTTTTCCAAGTCTTGGATGGCTTTGTGTAGTTTTGGAAGAGCTACACTATAATGGAAGCAATAGTAAAATCTTTATAAAAAGCTGTTTTATATAATATTTAATTACATTGTTTTTCTCTTTACACCTCATGATAACACATCTCTCTATGGAATCCCAGACACCTTTCTACAACTAACATCCATTTAGTGTTAAATTTTTACTGCGATGTTTTGGTATTTTTCCTTCTGATTCAAGAAATGCAAACAAACCATGAGGGAACAAAGTACCTTTTAAAAAATCTAAGGCTTGTGATTAAGTTCCAAGGGTTTTTCTTTTTTATATTTTTATTTATACTGACCAGCCAACCTATATTTGATCACTGTATCCATGGCTAAGCATAGAAGCAACCAAACACAGTGAGCCATACTTACTATTTTTTGTTTGGTTTTTGCTTTTAATTTTGCTTCTTTTAGTTGCAGCATCAGTGGTGCTCATGTTTTCAGGCCATCAGCTTAAGCACTCAGAGAGCAGCTGACAGCAGAGTAAACCTGCTTTTTCAAAAGCACTGACCAAATGATGCCGATGGCCACAGCAGTCATGGTTGTTAAGGGAGAATTCTAAAACCAGATACGAAAATACAGAGGTTAAAGGAGTTAATAAAGGAAGTGAAAGCTCTTAGGTAACCAGAAATTCCTTTTGTGGTGGTGTAATAACCATTATTAATCCTCTTGCTTGAAGCCACGGAGTTTGGGGATAAGCCATGGAACTAGACACAGATGGCATTAAGATATACTTTGCTAGAACAGGATCCCAGGAGAGAACATGACTTAAACACATTTTTGGGTCATGTCTCGTCTCCTGTACACTCCTTATTCCTGCCAGTACTAATTAATGTACAAGATGAGACAAACATTGCCAGCGAGTGTGTGACAAGCAGCCTAAATGGGAAGCTTTCCTAACACTAATGAAACACATGGGAAGTGGGATGAGGTGTAGACAAAATACCATTACACTGATTTTGCCATCTAGTTAATGCCAAATGCAAAAGCTATAAAAAGCAAGGAAGAGGCCTGGGGGTCAGCAGGCTCAGATCAAGCACAGAATGCATCTGCAAAGCCAGTTTGCAACACCGAAGGACGAAAGCGGTGTGTCAGTGCCCAACCCCACACATCCCAACAAAACCAGGTAAACAAACCCACAGAAATATTCTCCCCACAGGTCCTTTCCTTCAGCAGCTCCATTGATGATTGACCCCATCTCCTCCCTCCTGTGAAAGAGCAATACAAAAAGGAGCAAAGATCGCCAGTAACTTTACTTAGCAACATTTGAGAATGAGACCTGAGACCTTTCCCTTCTGAAATCTATTCTTAAATAAGCGACCTGATTATGTTTCAACCTTGGCCAGCTTTTTCCAGAAGCTGAGCATTTCAGGAGGGTGGGTAACAACACCTCTGAGCTTCCAGTGAAACCTCTGAGGTTATACCTGGAGCCCCCAGCCACGCTGAGGCAAGAGCTACCTTCTCAAAGACTGAATGCTCTCCTCTTCTTGTAGAGTAAAAACAGAAAACAAAATGCAGAAATGCAAAATATAGAAGACGCCAGCTGGTGTGATGAGGCTGTTAGGAACCCACACTGAGGAGGGCATCCCACACTCCAGAATCTCAGCAGAGGAAGGGAATGGGGTGCTCCAACCCACGGAGCTCAGTGTCAGATGAGGGGAGTTCTCCTAACATCCCTCTGTCTATGGGAGATCAGGATCTCACAAGACTGAGGTTTTGGGATTACCTGGCTGAGGATAGGAAGCAGTGGGGCCTAACCAGTGCATCCTGGACTGTTGGGACAGAAACCAGACCAGGCTCAACCATCTGTGGTGATGGACGGCTGGAAGCCAAAAAACAAACAAACAAAAGAGCCAAAGAACTTCAATAAACCCAGGTGGACTGGAGGTCACCAACTTCTAACCCACAGCACTAGGAGCAGAAGAAAAGCTCTAATTTCTTTTATGTTAAGATAAAACAGGTCCACTTTACCAATTTGGAGCTAATTCTCTTGCCTAGAAAAAAAAAATCAAATCCACGGTCCTAAGGATGCAAGCAGAAAGAAATGTTTAAAAAACAAAAACAATCCCCCCCCCCCAAAAGAGAATTTGTTTAGAAAAGGAAAATATGACCATCCTATCCCTAGTCCAAAGTGCAAGAAAGAACTAATAGAACCTTTTAAAAGTCCAAAGAAGTTACTAAACCTACACATCCTTTGCCCTCAGAACTCTTGCTTGTGTACCATATTTCTATACTTCATATACACTGCATTTGTATTCACAAGGATACATTGCTGGACACACATCATTCCCAGACCTCTCCACCTCCTATTTTTCACTCAAACATTGGGATCCAGCCTTGTATGAGCCTGCAGCACTCCAGATGGGTCACAAAGCCTTGCCAGCAGTCCTGCTCAATATCGCAAGATAATTTTACAGTCTTCTGTTTAAACATTGCGCAGTGAATATGATTTCTGATTCAAAATAATAATGGCATATGGCACAGCTTTAATAGCACTGCCATTTTGGATGGAATGCAAGGGGTTTTTTTTGTTTTTTGGGTTTTTTTTTTTTCTTTATTAAAATACAATAGCTGCATCAGATACTGCAAATGGACAGCCCAGAGTAATGAGGGTGACTATTCAACACAGAAGTTTTGTTCTCAGGCCTTCTCTGCAGGTCGGCTCAATGATGTAACATCGGGCACAGGAGTTCATCGGGAATTAATCCTCGACAACCTTTGAAACCATTAAAATATTCAAGTTAATTTTCCTCTATCCTCCAAAATGTAGTTGTCCTTTGGGCAGGTATCATACATTTGATTTGTATTCCCTTTCTACAAAGTCAATTATTGCACAACTCCTTTTATCATTTCAACAAGAGAAGGAATTCAAGAGCTTGAAAGAGCTATAAGACAGCAGATCAACACACTGGCAGTGAGTGACAGTTTAAGACCCTCAATCCCACAGCTAAAATATGAAAATTATTTTTCAAATACCATAACTGCATAACACAGAAATATCACTTCATTCCTACTCTGACAAGGAGTGCCTTCTTCAGCTGTACAACTCTGAACTTCACACACACTCTTTAAATTAGCTCAAGTTTCATCTACCATAAACCTCCTAGCATTCAAATTCTTCGCCGTTTCTTTGTCCAAGTCTCCCAAAATGGAGATTGTTCTAATGCAGCTTGACCTAAAAACAGAGCTGTCAGAACCCAAAAAAGCTCCCAACCCCCCCTGACAGTAGCAGGTAAAATAATCAGAACGTTAATTCAAATTTAATTTAATAAAACCCAGAAAAAAAATATTTGAAGATGTGAATGATGGTTAGTGTTTAGGGAAAAAAAGAAATCAAAATTATTTTATGTAAGTTTTGCCTCCCTTTGTTTACCTGAATATTTGCATAACTTCTCTGTGTCCCAGCTACAGATCCTCAATCAGCCATCACATTTCTGGGTGCAATGGAACACTGGAATCCTATCCCAACACCAACTGTGTTCACAGAATTACTTACACCCAGCAATGCAGTTATAACTGCATTCAGTGTATTTCCTCACAATAACATTTATTTTAATTAAAAACAAGGGATATATGCAAGTGGTTTAAAGGCTCTTCAACAAAATCTGCCACTGTAATGTGGGATCTAAAGGAGCTAGTACTTATCTCTCTCTCTCTTTTTAATATTACAGTTTTAAAAGAAAAATAAAATCATGTACTTAGATTATATGAGAACTAGGAAAAGCAGAGAGATGCTTTCTTTAAACAGATATAAAAAATATAGTCCATATTGTTGTCCCTCTTTTATTATGAGGAAGAGCTCTTCACAATTTTCAGTGCCTTAAGCCAGTCTTGGAATCCACAACGCAGGAGAGAAAAAGGAAAAAGTATTCTGCAATTGTCTCCGTCAGTGTGAGCTCCACACTGCAAACACCAACATCAATAAGCCTTGCTCAGGTCTGGATGAATGAAGTCTTGCACTCTTCAGAGCCTGAGACAGAACACCAGACATTCAGAGCTCTACCTCTTTCAAGCCCACTCCATCACCTTCCCCATTAGAAGCAGAACATGGAGACAAGAAATGAGACCAAAAACCCCAGACTTTGCAGTCTACATGAACCTGTCTCACCTGAAAGCCTTCATTCCCTAATAAGAGGCTTATTGGATTTAAACTTCCTACCGGATCCATACATCTGACCGCCATACCTCCTCAAAAACCTCTCTCTAGGATTCAACTTATCTTTGAAAATCTGTGGGCTCTCTCCTATCTTGATTCTCTCTCCCTCCAGCTCTAAAGGGTTGTAGAAAAGCAGCTTCTCATAAATCCTCGGCTTTCTTTCCTGTCCAGTGCTGCATCAGTAATCTTTAACAAAGCAGCTTATGGAATAGCATCCACAAACTGTGGAGGAATTTTCAATTCCTGCACAGTGCTATGAATGATCTTAAAAATAAGCAGAGATGGTGACCTATGAAGTAGAAACCTTTTGGAAATTGTGTTTTCCTGTTTTCCTTCCCTGCAGCTTTACACTTGGATGGATTAGTTATTTAGCAGCATAACTACAGTGTAAATCTGAATATTTTAAAACCTTGTTCTAGAGAATTGGTTTAATATATATTCTGGAAAATAGATACTTCTCTTGTGACTAGGCTGTGCAGAGTACTGTCTGTTGAGCAATGCTTATAAAAAGGGAAATCCTTGGAAACTGTTTTGCTTTGTTTCCAGCCTGTAGCGTGCTTTGCTTGTGAATTCTACAGAGGGATGAGATACACCTGTAGTCTGGTATTATTCTTCAAAAGCATTAAAGCATAAAATTACCATTTATTGTGAGGTGTAAGACAAATTAAATAAGAGATAAAATGTATCTAATCTAAATAAAACTTCTTTTTACTTCTAGTATAACTTTATTTTTTTTAAGAGCCCATCTCCAGGTTGGTGATGACTTAGGGAAAGAATAAAACAGAACACCTAGGATAGATTGCATCTACTTCTAACAGCTATCATCAATCAAAAAAAAAAAAGATATTATATGCCTTTTATATATAATGTAAAATTACTGGAATCATTCCAATGTCAAGATGAAAGTTTAAACTGTGTGTTCATAATGGAGAAATTAATTCATCGACTTTTCTACTGGATTAGAAGTAGTCTTGCTCTGTTTAAAGGAGACTGGGAGAATAGACAAAAACGAAAGGACAGTTTCCATAGGGAAAGCCTGGCGTTGCCCATCATTTCACCTGGCACAGAAGCTGTGCTTACTCAGCCAAGCCGGAAGGAAGGAAGGAACTCCGTTAGTCGCTGCTAATATACAGTGAGGAATGGACACTGAAAGACAGCCTTGTCTATTTAATGAACCTTTAACAGGTATAACTGTAAGATTATAGAAACACAAACCGCCATTTTCCCCAGGAAATAATCTAATTTTCATTTACAAATTTCCTTTTTCTCTCTGCTCTTTGTGTAAAACTCAAATTCCATCGTTCATCCATGTAACTTCTGGAGAACAAGCCCAATGTTCTACTTGCCCTTGAACATCTCTTTCCCATATTGAGAAGCACTTCAGGAATATCCTTCAGCTCTCCTTATAATGACCAGAAGGACAATCTCAATGGTGCCAGGTGAAGGCACAGTCACTTGGACTCTGTGGTTCTGACGCTCTCTGACTGGGAAAACAAAGGAGACACTTGAAAGACACAAACCCTAAAATCAGGCATCAAAAGGAGTTTAAAGGTGGTATCTTTATGTGGTATCTTTATTCAATCTTAATGTGGTAATACTGGAAAAATAAGTTAGAAATAGTCTGGCATCCACTTCATCCTGTGGAAGAGGATAAGAGTCAAAGTATTGAAGAAGAATTGCTTTGTAATGAATAGCTTGAAGAAACAATCCTCAGGATATCTGACACTGGAACAGAGTGATCTGTACCTCCTTTCAAACCATTTTTAATATACCCCTTCCTCCCACAGCATTCAGTATAAGCATATTTCCAAATAAAAATGATTCTCTCTCAAATCAGCCTGAGAAACAACATTTGAACCACCTGCTTTCTTCCCTCTTGGTGTGAAATAAGGGTGGAATAAATAAGGGCGGTACAGAATGCACTGCTCACATGAAACCAGTGGTTTAGAAAACACAAAAGCATTCCTAATAAAGGAGCAGGTCATGAAGGAAAACAAAAGCCTGAAAAGCAAGTCAGTCTGTGCTTTTCCATCTATATTTCCCTTTCCAATTACCCCTCATTCCTCTTAACTTGTCCCTGTTCCCTCAACACACACCTCATCCAATATCCTGCGCCTCTCAGCTACTCTCCCTGTCTACATTTGAATTAAACTGTTTCACCAGTTTTCCCCTCTGCTGAAAGTCCAGGTGGACAAAATAACAACAGGAGCAGACATTTTTTCATTAGCTCCAGTGCTCATCAAACAGAAGCCTTGAATAGCCAAGGGGAAAAATGCAGGGACAGCTGTGTTAAGGTTTAATTTACAAACCAAAAGCAACAAACACCACAAACACAATCCCCTGCTCAACCAGGAAGTTCAGGCTCTCTCAAATCCAGGCTCCTGTCTAAATTGTGCCTTAAGGATAATTTGGAAGCTGTAAGGCCCATGATCACACCGAATACAGCTGCAAGTCACAGTAAGGGTTCAAGGTTTTTCTGTCTAACTGGACAAAAAGCAACATGTGATCATTGTCCCCAGTGCTATATTCCTGGATTAATAAAACAGCAGGATTCACGTGGTTTGCACACAAACAGTAGGACAAAATGATTCCATAAACATTTCTAATCACATAATAGAGTACTTGCTATGTATACTCACTCCCACTTTTCAACTTCTTAACTAGCTGATAAGTTTGTGTCAAATGTAAAGTGGAGATGTTCCATTCCAAACAAATTCTTATTAATTTTTTCCAAGAACATTGCCTCCAAGGTGAAATTCCCCTATGTAAGCAGAGAGCTTCAGGAAAATCTGCAATGTCCTTATTCTAAATTCAAAAAGCATAAATTAAATCATCTATTCTGCCATTTTTACCCACTGGATAAAGAAGGAGAACATTTTAAACTCCTCATGTGGTTTATTACGCACTGAATGGTTAGCAACAATTTTGGCATGCATTATCCTATTAGTTTGTGAAAGTCTGAAGGACTTCACCACATGTTTGCAGCACTTAACACACTTGGGTTCTGGCAGTGGCATCAGCATGGAGAGCAGCTGGACATGCAAACCACGATTCCCTCACAGCTACTGCAAGACAATTTTATTGCCACTGAACAGAATGAAAACTGCACAGAACCACACTGGGCACAAAACATTCAGCCAGCAGCAGACACCATGTCAAACCAAATCCCCCTGATAAACAAACCTCCTTACAGAAACTGGATATTAATTAGTTCAAACTGATCTATTCAGTGGCTATGTTTCATATTTCAAAGGGTATAGGAACTGCTTGGAAGTCACCACAATAATAGTTTCCACTGAAAACACCTGCTTCTGCTAACATGCAGTTTTACAAGAGTTAATGTTTCTGTAAGCTTTTTAAAATTTCTTCATTTTCAGATGCTTCATTTCAGTCCAGGTGTCCTGTATGAGTACCCAGGCAGAGATTCCATAGAAGGTCTGACAGAGTTTTTCAGGTTCTTTCACCCTTTGTTATTATTTCATTCTAATACTTTCACTACAGTCACAACAAGATATTGTACTACATTTTACCTTTCAGCTTAACACAAAACTCACTGACTTCATTGCTCATTTTGCTACTGCATGTGTGAGAAACATATATCTACTTCTGTGAACCAAAATTCTGCAACCAAAATTCTTGATTTGTGCACTGTTTAATTCAAGTTTAGTTAATGAAATGCTATGAATCATCCATTCCTTTCATGAATGAATATCCAACACTGCAATAGAAGCTTGCAACCAAGAGACCAGGGATCAATTTAACTAATTACAAATTTAAGCACCTGCATTATAGACCAGCAGCACTGAAATGAACAAAACTCATTTATTAATTTCCACAGGCAGAAAATTAATCTCCCAGTTACCCTGTTTCTTTGACGAGAACGACAATGCTCAGGTTAACACACCTGTGAACTGTCACAAAGTCCTGAATTCAGTTGCTTCTTCACCACAGACTTCTCACACAAACTGGGCAAATCAGAACTCATAATTCTTAGGAGGATTTGTTTTCATGAAAGACATGGAGGCACTTCACAACCACGTCCGATGCAAAATCCAAATGTATACAAATTAGTTTTATGCACAAAATTCAGGCTTCTAATCTTTATTTGTACTGCCTACAGTGATGAAGAATTGCAATATCTTTGGTTTCAGCCAGCAAAGTGCAGAGCACAGAGGACTCTGGCATCTGGCCAGCGCTCCACTAGAGTCAAGTAAGACTTTACATGCAGCACTGTCCCTTAAGAATAACTTAAGAAAGATGACACCACTCATTATAGCACTTGCTAAAAAGAAAATTTAAAATAGATCTAAATCTCTAGTGTACCTCTCATTCTCTTGGAACAGCAACTATACTTTTAAGACATAAACCATTTTCCATTACTGAATTTCCACTGTATTAACCCATAATTAAACATCAACACACGTGCACACAGGCATTAAAGAATTCCTCAAATTATCATGCAGCACATTTACATGTTTTCTCTGAACTAAGTTATATATCTCAGTATCTCTGTATTCACCAGACAAGAATTTAAAGGCATAAGCATGAGGATAAATGGGACGAAAGACAGAAAAAGTAAATTAAGGGATGTCTAATGATCTATGATTTGAACGAAACATCCAACTGCAATACTAAATCTCAGTTTGTTTTGTGTCTTCCCTTACACCCTTTCTGTAAATTTGGATAACACTGGCAAGCTTTGTTGCAAATTGAGATTATATTGGCTAGCTAGCTTTTATGAAACTCAAACAGTATCTGTGTACCACACAGGAATTAAATATAAATAAATATAGTTCTGAGAAAGGACTACTACATATTATATAATGTATACAGTACCATGTATATAAAGCTATTTTATATTTTTTTTTAAATAGTTGGAGAAACAAAGAAATTATTCTGCTCGTATTTTCTTAAAAGTGATCTTTCCTCTTCCTTAACCTTTTTCAAAGTTTCCAGTGTTTGGTCCTCACAGAAATGTTGTGTATTAGCCAGACAGGCAGATAAACACCTACTGGAGGTGACAAATCAGATGAATGGCCACGTGTTTGTACAAAGCACAGGACTAAAGAAAGAAAATTAAGCCTGCATGTGACAGGTCAGTTATTTTACACTGCCATATTCCCCATCAACATTCACTGAGCAGATGAACATGTGTTTTTCTCATGGCCAGTGATGCGTATGGGGGAGGGAGGACTGCATTTTACTGAGAAGACAACGCAGCTCTTTCAAGTGTCAAGACACTTTTTGTGCTTTTGCTTTACCTAAACTATTAGAACTCACTATGTTTTGAGATACCTAGAAAATCTCACAATATCACAATATATGCAAACACTTCAGAGACCCAGCCCTTCTCTTCCCCAAACTCTCCATTTTCTCTCCTGTATCAGCAGTTTCTCTACCATGTCTGAGTGCTTGCTGACATGCCACCAGGCATCTCTTCCTGTTGACGATTCTGACCTTTATTAATTCAAGTCTGTGCAATCTTCACCACTGATCTGTCAAAACTGACACCTTGTCACACTAAGATTTTGCAGGGAGCATTCTGAAATAGTTCACAGGGCATTACACGGAATCTACCTGATACCCAGAGAGAAAATTTACAGCTTTTAACTTTTTCTTTTATATTTCTGTGGTAGGATGGCCATGTATGTTGCAATTAATCAGCAAAACAGCTCAACACTCCAGAAGATTACAATCAACCCTGATAAGAGACCGACTGAATTATATTATTTTTTTTTTATAAAAGAGTTTTCAGTAGCGGATTTTGTTTTTCTGCTCAAAATGTGTCCATAATGGCAGTAATGATAAACAAACCTTAACATCTTGAACCAGGTACAGTTTGAGGCCCTTATTAATAGGTTCAGGATAAAAATGGAATTCACAGGAAACAAAAGAGCAGGAAAACACTGCAGCCTTTTAGCATCATCATTTGGAAAAGAACCAAGATTTGGAGAAACCACTGCCTCAAATATTCCAGCACCTGAGCTATTTTACAAGCAACAGTAGCAATGGTCAGTTGTGGCTGCACTAGGCAACTTCAAGCCTGTGACATTTCACAGGTCTTGGCGCCAATCACCTTAACACAGCAAATTTGCACTGTCATAAATATCCTTGCCTACTTATAACGTGGGGGTGGCATTTTTTTAACAACTACCTAACGCCAGCCTAACACAAAAGGATAATATTTCTGAACATGAACTACACAATAAATGTTTTAAAACAGTATTTTTTACTGCATTTAAGTCTCTTATGGTTATTACTCTTCCATTTTAAGTCTTGCATGCTGTGGAATAACCTCTGAATGACCAAAGTATATGAATACCTCACCACAGTAAGGCAGACCAACTTTTATCTGTTGTAACTTCTCTGAAACTGAGGGAGGGACTAAGTTTGCTTGAGCTGAGGCTGTGTCAGAACCTGCAGTGCTTTATTGACAGGACAATTCCGTGCCTGAAACATCCCAGCTGTACACAGTAATTCTCAGTATGGGTGTTCTCCCATTAATAAGAACATTTCGGGGAGTTATGTAATGGCTGCAGAAATGTGCAGGTTGGACTTTCTTCCATGACCTCTGGAACTTCTCCTCAGCATCCCACAGTCTCTAACATCCTCTTGAGGAAAATGTACCTTTTGTCAGAAGATGCATTCCGAAATAACTCTTCTGTGCCAATAAACAAGCATTTCTGAATGTGCCACTGGGAAACTGATGCTGCCGGATGTTTCTGGTTTTTTTTCAGAGGACATCCTCTCACAGTTTTATTCCTGACAGAAGTCATATGGCTGGAGTGTTCTTAGGGACCTTCTCTAAAAAAAATTTTGTTTGTTTTTTTTTAAAAAATGTTTTTATTTCCTATTTCTAAAGAGATTAGGGCTTGTGCAAGAAGCCTGGGAAAGCCAAGAGAAGTCAGAATTACAGACCAATTACAGACCACTCAGCTGTGCCTCAGCCCTAGGCAAACTTAGGGAACAAATACATTAAACTGACTATTTATAAGCACTTGGAGATTAGCCATGAGATGAACAGCCACCAGCACAATTTTCTTGAGAGCAAATCAGGTGTCTGACAGCTCAATCTGACTTCCTTCAACACAAACCTAAGCTAAGGGGGAAGCGGGAAATGTCACATCTTGACTTTAGTAAACCTCTCAACAATATCTGGGCAGATTGTCTTGCAGCAGCCGAACACCCGGGTTACGTGAAAACCCAGCAGGAGTGGTGAAAAAGCCACGGGGAAAACCATCAGCCACATTAATTCATGTCCTGGTAACCATGGCCTGTCTGCAGCAGCACCAAAAGGATCCCAGCTAAAAACACTGCTAAGAGGTTTCAAATCAAAGGGACAACAACACAAAACTAAACTGAGTAATGTGTTCAGGGTGAAACACCACTAACAGGGAATGTGGAGAGTGACAGAATACTCGTTTTTCAGGATTTTTGACATGATTTCTAAAACAGAAAATTTAAGAAGTTTGGTGAATTCACTTCGTAAAAGATACATTTAGATTATTTACTCCTAGTCCAACTTCTTTGCTATTTCCTCAAGCCTTCTTTATATCTGTAGAAAACAGGGCTAGAAGTCTGGAAAAAATAAATGCAAAATGAAATGCAAACTGAATCCTGTAAGTGGTTACAAATTGCAGGCCCCTTGTAAAGTTATTGCAAATTTGATGATAAAATGAAAATCCACATAAAGCATCCATTTTCTAAAATCACAGTTTCCAATGAGACCAAAGAATGTTTGCCACTTGCAAGGTATATTAATCAATCAAGGGAACGTCCAAATGAAATACCATAGGTTATCCTAAAGGCCAGTAAATACAGTCAGGAAACATGAAAACACGCTGTGAAACTTTACCATGAATTTATATAATTCATAATTCTTTTATCCAAGTGAAACTCAGTCTTCAGTGCCAGTTAATTATCAAATTTTCTCCAAGTGTGGTTCTAGCACAAGATAGTAGCAGGACCAGATTGATATCACAAAACTACATAGCATGAGAAGTCTGTAAATAAACTGATTTATCCCCAACAGCAGCACTTAGACTACACAGGAAGCAGAAAATTCTCTTCCATAAATCTCAAAAATATGGAAAAATACACTAGAAATAACAAAAAAGCCAGACAAGAATAAACTAAACATTGCTATCAGAGCCATTAAGTAAATAGCATTATACTAAATCTGCTGGGAGGAAAAAACCAAATAACAAACAACACACTTGTATTCTCAGCATTGCAGTAGTGTGGTAGATGATCTAGATTTCAATCTCTATAATGTGATTATTCTCTGCCATGAGACAAGGGAGATACATTTAAGGCTATGTCAATCACATGCATTTACACCTCCATGAAAGCACAGTGCATGTCTCGCACACAATTTCCTTTGTGGATAATTCATCAGCAGTCCGGGTTCCTGACTCAAGATCCAGCTACAGAAAACAAGGCTCCTGGGCCAAAGATGCGCTTGCCTTTAGGATGTGCTGCACGCAGAATCAGGGCTGAATCCCGTCAGTGAGAAAACGGCAATCGTGAGCCTCAACCCTCCCGAGCTGGGTGTAAAACACAGGCAGCTCTATCGAGTGCAGTTCACAGCCCGGCAAGTCTGAAGTTAAATGCACAGTTAAACACCTTCCCTAGTGTCTAGGATGAAGCCTTTTCCTTCATAATGCTTTGTTTTTAGACAAAGAATTTGCCTAGAGAACTGATCAAAGAAATGATCTGTTGGACAAGAAGATGAAACTGCATATCTTCTTTTCTGATATATTATTAAAAAGTATCACTGTACCACACACTTCATGTTTCTACTAAAGAATCTAACTACTTAACCAGAGCTTGTTGTTGGGCTTTTTGCTCCCTTTTTAGAACTGAAACCAGTGTTAGAGGGTCTTTCCTACCTGCCTTTTTGTTAAGTGTGGCTAGCTTTGAAGCAAGTATCTCTGAAATGAGGCAGATGGTGTATCCTTTGAAGTAGCAGCTTATTCAAAGCAGAAGCAAAAAAGGAGAAACAGCTCTATTGCAGTTACTTTATTATGCAATGCCCTTTTAATCTCATAGGGATGACCACAGAGAATCACAAGATGAAATTGTGATTCCTCCTGCCACTGCTCTGCAAAAAGGGAAACAGAACTGCAAGGAATGGGTTCAGGCTTCTCAAAACAGAGTATGGAAGAAAAGCCCCATTGTAATGATGCACTGTCTCATGGTGACAAAGGATAAATGCCATAAAGATTTTTAAATCATCAGGAACTACGCAAGCTCCTGCATTCCAGTCTAAAGAAAGATGGAGCAGTGGAAGCTGTTCAAAGGATGAATCCAAAGAGATCAGAATCTGTCTTCTCTCGTGAAGACTGGGCCAGCAATGCCATGGATTTGACAGGTCAGTATAACCAGATCCTAAAGAAAGTAACAAGCGACAGGACAGCAGGAAATGGCCTCTGGGTGCACCAGGGGAGGTTAAGTTGGATATTAGTGAAAACCTCATGAAGAGAGTGGTCGGGCTTTGGAACAGGCTGCACAGCAAAGTGGCGGGGTCAGCACCCTCGAAGGTGTTTAAAAGTTGTGTAGATGTGGCACCTGGGGACGTGGCTTAGTGCTGACTTGGAAATGCTGAGGGAGACTAAATGATCTCAGAGCTCTTCTCCCACCTAAACAACTGTGGCTGAAAGATGCCAGTTCAAGCACAAAATGTGCACAGTGAATATCAGACTGCTTTTCAGAAAGACAAAAAAAGCGGGATTCTCCTAAGGATCAGTCTCCTCAGATGCTGCAATAAAAAGGAAAGGCACCTGAGGAAAAATCTCTTTTGGTGACAGCAGGTTCCCATGAGCTGAAAGTGGTGCCTGCTGGCAAAAAAATGTTAGCTTGGGATCCCAGCAGGGAACATTCAAAAACTTGCAGTGGCTAAAAGCTTCTGGCTTTGTAAACAAAAAGATATTTTGCCAGCCAAATGGGGTTTTGTAAGTGCTTGCAGCTCTAATATGAAGAATACTCTAAAAAGAGTAAACAGTGGGTACATGTAAGTACCAAACTCATCTTTTTTTGTCACTTAAATAATTAAACTGAATCTTATTGACTAATGAAGTTATTTAAAAACATCAGAGTAACATTCCAGCCAGCATAAACAACTGTTTTTGCCTCGAGTGACATGTTGAGAGCAGTAGATTTTATTATTTCCGCATAAAATTTATTCTGTCATTTCTGCAAGAGAGTTATTTTTAGCTGACACATAAGATAGTAAAAAAATACATACACGCACAGCTTGAAACAAAATGAATAGTGACTCATCAGTCTGAAACTGCTCTTATAACAAGAGGATTCAATGGAATAGGATTGGCCAATGGTGCCTTTCCTTAGCAATAAAAATACTCCAGAGTTCTCAAGTTATAAGCAAAACTGGCAAAAGCAGTACAGTGTGTGTAGCCCAGATGTGTCAGACTGGAATTGTCTGGTAGGTAGGAAAATTATTTCCTAAAAGGTGTCATAGGCATCTTTTGCATATCACCCAAAAACACTCAAATTACTGATAGCTTGGAATAACACGGCTTTTTACTTACCAAAATAACTGCATTAAAAGCTACTTTTAGCTGTTGACCTGAATCAGGAAATTGGCCACTCTGTCTCCCAGTAAGGGACATAGCACACAGACAACAGGAGAGGGGAAGGAATTAGACTAATTCTGTCCATACAACTCATTTCTTTACTACATTATTTCACAGATTATCACCCTGTAGTTATTTTATTACGTTACCTTCCTGAAAAAAAGTAGAATGACTGATCTTCTGTCCAAGCTTTCATCAGGAAGCACCATTACAACACAAGCAAGAATTAATTACAGAAAGAATGACACTGAACTTCATTCCTGACAGTCAATCTTTTTATCAGGTGTTAGGCCATATATCATTGTATTTTCTCTGAGCTCTGAAACTCTACAAATCCTACATGGTGGATTTTTTTGTTGTTTTTTAAGGTACACGGAATTCATTCTTGCAGTTCACACGTTGGCATAAATCTCAACTTTCTTTTTTTACACAAAATGTGAAGAAGTCATTAGACAAAAGACAAGAACCCATAATTACTTTTCTGAAAAAAATCTATACCCACAACCAAAACCAAACCATCAACCAAACAGAAAAATTCTGAATCAAGACACTAAAATCTGGAAGAGTTACCCATCAATTTAGCTCAGATTGAATTTCAAAAGCTAGCTAATTCACAGGATGATGTGACTAAAAGGATGTTATATTCCATAAAATCCCCTGCCTGCAATGTAAGCGCAAAGAGATACAATATGGTATCGTAGCAATAGAGCCTGTTTTAAAGGTCATCGTTCCCATCTGTAAGGAAAGAACTCCTCTGGTTCAAACAGATCCAAATTACATTAAAAACTCTTGCAATGGACATATTTCCTCTGTAAGTATTCCAAGTCTTTATTCTTGAAAATGAAGATTTAGAAATATTTGGGGAGGGGAGCAGAGCATGTTTTGTTTTGGAGGGGGTTTTGTGTGTTTTTTCCTGTTTAATTGGGAGGGTGTTGGTTGTGGGGGTTTTTATTCCTGTGGGTTTTGGGTTTTTATTGTTTGTTTGGGGTTTTTGAGCAAAAGGGCTCTGCGCACCTGTCTGTAAATCAACGGACTCAGTGCACAGCCTTTCCTCGTAAGCCATTTGTTCCAGCCCACGTTCAGACAGCTTCCACCACCACAGCCACTCCTTCCTCGTGCTGGGGAAGCCCAAATGACACACCAGCGGTGCTCACAGTCTCCTTCCCAGCCCTCCACGTTAACAGAGCCCAGAGCACGGCTGGCCTGGGCCACAAAGGCAGCCTGGAGTCCCGTTCCATGGCCAGTCCCACCTGTCCTTCCTGCAGAGCTGCTCTGGATCCTCCTGGCTCCAGCCCCAGCTCCGGCTGCTCCAGCCCAGACGCACCGGCTCTGTCTGAACTCACGGCGCTTTCACACCACGTCTCCAGCTCCTTAAGAGCTTTCTAGAGAAACCATCGCCCTGGATTTACTCTCACCCGAATTAGCAGAGTGCCCTGTTCATTCACATCAGTCAAGCTGTTAATAAAGATTTTTATCGGCACTGGCCCTGCTATTGCAAGGTGCCACTGCACCAACCAGCTGCCAACTCCGGATCTGCAAGCCCTGCCAATTTTCCACACACCCTGCAGTCTTTAACCCAAACCATACCTGAGCATCTTGGCTATGAGGATACAGCTTGTCAAAAGTCTTGGTGCACTCGGGAAAACAACATGAGAGCAAGCAGCCTCAGAAAGCTGCCAGGCTGATCAGGATAATGAGACCTGGCAAGACTGGGGGCTGCTCCCTCCTGTAGGAGCCAACACCTCCCCAGATCCCCTGGCCTTCTGAAAAGGGGAGTGTTTTCTTTCTTCCCCTCCCCAGTTATTAGGAACCCACACCAGTCACCCAAGACTTCCTGGTGTCAAGAGCTACAAAACTGGGTATGTAAACCTAAAAATTCCACCTTAAGGAAGCTAATCTATCTGCAGAACTCCACAGCCTACAACCTCAGAATTCAGTTAGTACACAGAAAGCATATAGTCTTAGTTTTCCCCAGTTTTTCTTCACTCAATCTACTTGTCAATTGTCAGTGATGGTTTTTTGTTTTTTTTTTCCTATGCTCCCTCTCCTTTTTCTTCATTTACTGAAAACTTGGTAAGCAGACAGAAATGCCAATTCAAGTGTTTCATTTCTATGTCTGGAGCAGATCTTTGTGTATGCAATGAAGTTTCTCCAGGGCTTTGTTTTTAACAACTGTTTTAAAGAGCTACAAACTTCACTCTGAAATCTTTCTGATCATTACTGCTGCTTATATAAACACCTGACACTGAAGACATGCTCTTGGAGTATATTATCAGACAGGAAAAAACACATTCTGCTGAAAAATTGCAGAAAGTATTTTTCAGTCCTCAACAGTTTCTTATTTACTAGCCTCTGTGATTCCTTGAACTCCTGGGATTCACTTTGGTCAGACACACAGAAAATGAATTAATTTTAAACTAATGAGCTGAAACACCTCTCTGATAGCTGACAGTGAATAGCATTTATTTGTATTTGCTTCTTAGACACCCTCCCACCAAACAGCACTTCTGTCACCGGCTGTCCTTTGCGCACCGAGTGACTGAGGAGAGGAATCAATACCCGGTGTCACACCTTCCTTACAAATAGGAAGAGAAGCAGTCTATCAGACACTCCTCTGTGGCTTTATGAATCAAACCCTGTGTGGCTTTATGAATCAAAGCTGACACCTGAAATTGCACCTAGAATTACAGAGAAAGACAATGCAGTTGTCTGACAAATGATTTAATACATTAACTGTAGCTGTCCCCATTCAACAGGCAGGGAACCAGTTCGAGTGTGCAGATGTACACATTAAACAGCAGCTTCACCACCTGCTTGAGGATGTTTCATCTAGAGCACAGATTACACCATTGGAATCAAAAACAAGTCCTAAACCCACACAGTCTTAGTAGGTGAAGCAAATACAGCCAGGTTATAGCAGCCTACACCTTATTGGCCACTCTCAACATGCAAAGCATTCAGCTTCACTTGATAACTGTGAAACACTGGGAGAACTCCATTACAGTTACACCTGCTTTGTTTCGGACACAGAACTGCACCTTAAGAACGCTCTTCAGGCTCTCTGTGCTAACTTGGTGAAGCTCACACAAGAGCAGCACCCTGTGCTGCTGAGATGGACCCGCTGTGAATTGCCACAGGAGTTCTACATTATTTTTGGGAGCCAAGGAAAAAGGTAAAGCACCTCTGCATACACATCACATTTAAAAACCCCAATACTTGTTGCCCCTCAGCACTACACTGATACTTAAGCAAAATATCAGCAGCCAATCATTTAGGACAATGGCCAGTTGTATTAATACAGCAAGATCACAGCTGACTTCAGTAAGTAACTGAGAGGATGGCATTGCCTTCCTTCTCCCATATATTACCATCTACCAAAGATGTGATCAATTGAGACTGAAAAATAAAAAAACCCTTCACCTCTTCTTCAGTGAAAACTGGCTTTGTCAAAGATGATGAACAACATGTACCTCATTTCTTATTAACAACACGTTTGTAATGTGAATTTAGGAAGTTGTGATATCTGTGACCTCCCACAGGTTGTTTGTAACTACGTCTCCTATGAGTTATGAGCTCTTGCCATCCATGGACTAACTTCAATCTGGTGACAGTAATGAGACAAATATGTATTAGCTCCATGCCTCTGAAATTGTAATGCCCTGAGTGAATCCTTGACATTTACTATTTGCAACTTCCCCTCATGTAAAATGCAGTGTAAAAAACAACTGAAACGCATGAATGTGTTGGCAAGTAATTTCAACTTCATAGCGACTCATTAAAGTTAAAACATAGTCTTTTCCAAATCACTCAACGAATAAAATTACCACATATAAAAGGGGATGCCATATCCAGTAATATCAGGTTCTGTGACTTCGACATCAAGTTTTCGTCACTTATTCCTGGATTTGCTGCAAACACTTCAAAAACTTTTTCACTTCACATTTATTTTGATCGTCTTCCTGATCTTTTGTTGGACTTTACGGGGCCCACTCAACTTTCAGGATGACTCATTTCACTGCATTTAGTGAAATTTTTCACATGCAGATGGCTGCAGGTGCTCTGTATTTTAACTTATTGCTATAAATCAAGATAAATCCTATATGAACTGAACCTTCCCAACCCCAAAGACACTGCATTTTTGTTACAGAGAAACAACTCGTTGCAACACCCACTACTATCTCAGAATTCCCAAACTAGGAGCAGAACAGCTATTTGCAGCAACTCTAAAAAAATCGTCACAGTCTATTGGGTAAATAACCCTTATTTTGAAAATCCTTATATTATAATATATAGTTTAAAAACCAGAACTGATATTTTGTCTGATGGACTGAAATGGATCCTGAAGAAATAACAGGTATCTTATAAAGTATCTTTTATATATAATTATGTGATGACTTGATGTTAAAATCAAACTGGATACATGTAATATATCATCAATCTACAATTACATAGGCAATTGCAGTGTCCTATTCTAGGCCACCTGTCAGTAATTATGGAGAATTTCTCAGCTCACACTAAATAATATGAAATTGTTAATGCCTGCAAACATTTCCCAGTGCATTCCATTTGGTCCAGGCTTTGCATTCATAATTCAGGCATAATTCTTGTACTTCCCAGCAGGGAGTACAAGATCACAACTTCCTTATGCAATGTACTTCATAAAGTACAAAACTTTTTGAGTTGAATAAAGCCAGTGAGCACTGCAGTCAACCAGGCCCATTGCTATCCACTCCTCCTCATACCACTGTCTCTTTCTGGCAATAAATACAAACCTAGAAGGAAATCAGTAGCCTGAAGATTATGGGCTTTTGAAATTGGAAAGATTAGCCATAGATTTCTGTAAATACTCTGTTCTCCAAATAAACATGACAAAAGATTGCAAGATGACACAGTGCAGGCAAGTGGTGCTCAGGCTAAAGTGAGCAGGTCTAACTGAACAGTCATCTCGTATCAAAGTACACACACGGCACTCAGAACAACCGACAATAAATCAGATGTCAAATCAGATGCCAAAAGAAATTAAAGGCTGAAATATGAAGAAGAGTTTGACATGAATGCTCTGCAATTAACAACTAAATGGTGTTTGGCACACTTCTGCGGGTAGAATTTTACAAGGCACTATTACCTGACATATATAACAATTAAGGGACTATTTGAGCCCTATTTAGGATCTTCCCCAACATTTCACTCGGAATTTCAATATTTTCTTACACAGTGCTAAGAATAATAGAGCGAGGGAGATGTTTTGTAAAGAAGCCGTAGATATCACTGCAGCCAACTGATAAAAGAGTGCACTAACCCTCCCAGGTGACAAACACAAGCTGGAGGTTCACTGGAGTATTCTGCATTTTTCCCCACACTAGAAGAATCATGCAGTTACAGTCTTCAGGTGGAAATTTGGTGAAATTAACTAAAATCCACAGTCAGCAACTTTTAAAATATTTCTCTGGAATTTAACATAAGAGACTCACAACTAAGCCAGCTGAGAAGTCCAACTGCGTTGTCAACCTCCACACAAAACAAACCTTTTCAGAATGCTTGTCTATCTTAAAAGTGGTGACTGGAAATTCTTCTCAATCAAAGAAGAGAAAAGGTTTCTGTATTTCCCCCTAGTTAATTTGAATACCAAACAATGGTTACTAAAATCAACAAATGCACAGTTCACTGTACTTAAGTTTGGAATATTTTGGTTCGTACGGGTAATTTGGTAATATTTTGCAAACAGTGTTTTGATCCAGAAGTACATAATTGCTGGAGCTTTCAGAGACAATTACTTCAAGAGACTCTCCAGCTACCTTCACTGTGTTATTTTTACAGCTATTCTTACATTTGAAATGCCGTTTCTTCCTAACACATAAATCAGTTTAACTATGCTGCAATTGCTTCCTTTCTCACACTACCCTTTTATTTTGCCCAGTGGAGGACGTAAACCTGATACAAAATGTCTATATAAATAGAAGAAGAAATTCCCGTTAGTTTCGCTACTGACAGACAATTCCTGGTGTCGCTGGTTTCACTGTCGCTGTCCGTGGCTCCTGGGGTCCTCATGGAAGCAGCAGCGATAAGAACAATAACAGAACAATTAAATACAGAGACAAGTCTATAAAATATGAGAAGCACCATTAGGATTCACAATTGTGTAACACTCCGTGATGACATTCAACACCCCAATCAGGGCACTGACTGCGTCTAAATGTTTCAGCCACACAGGATATCAAAACAAGGTATAGGGTAGCTCAGAAAAGGAAAGCCTTGTTCAACTCGACAGCCAAGATGATAAAAAAAAAATTTAACTCAGCCATGGTTTTTTCCTTAATATTTGTATATAAATAAATTTTCTTGATATAATCATGTATTTTGGGACTTGAATATTTAAGAGAAAAATTACATGCCATCTTTAGAAGGCAACCTAACTCAAGGTACATAAACCCTATTAATTACAGTATTTATTATCTTCCAGCAGATTTTTGCAATTTTGCTCCCTCTTATCATACTTCATCTCTAATTCTTGTATTCTTTACAGTCAGTGAGGAGAAACTTTCAGTAGAAAACATGGTTGTACCTTTTAAGTGTGCATCAAATTTTTCTGCTTATTCTGCAGATGCAGTAATCACAGCTTATTGCTAGATACATTGCAGTGTTATTTTAATGGGAAGAATAAAAATATTAACACTGTGATATTGTACAAATACATATATATTTAAGTTTATTCTTATGGGACAAAAATCTCATTCCAAACAGGGATTAAGAAAATGATAGAAGACTTGGGAAATTCTCAAAAGAAAAAAATAGCTTTTATAATGACTAGAGTGTTCATATATATGCACAAATAATGTAAATTATTATTTTCTTTCATTCTTATCAGAAAAAAATAAAAACAAAACAAAAAACCAAAAACTCACCCAATAAAGTATGAAAAGTAGATATTTTCAGACTTAGAGGAAAAACTTATGTGGAGTGATAAAAGATCAAAAGCTTCTGAGTCACTGTGCCTGGTATCTAAGTAACCACAGATCCTGGCAACTGCCTTTCTTTATTTATTTGTACGATTAATAAATAGATATCCGAGTGCCTTAATCCCCGAGACATCTCCCCACCTACCACTACTAATTGACTGATTTGCTGCAGCCCACGTTGGATATGAATCTGAGGATAAACAGGAGTAACAAATAACACATTTAGAGAGCTCTGAAAATCTTCAAAACATTACATAACCTGGATTATGGGCTGGAAAATCATTCAGTTATAATCATCTAGCAATCATTTGAAGACTTCAGTAAAACTAATGCTTTTTCTGATTTGATTCAGGTTGTATTTGGTTATTACTCTAAAACTAGCATTTGCCTTCTCTGAAGGACACTCACATCAGATCTGAAAATTCCTAGTTTCACAGCATTCTAAAATACTTATCTACTCATGCCTAGCAAATTTTATCATTTTTAATTCCCTTTAGACTTCAAATTTGGAGCCCTATCAGTATCTAACACAGTTTCTCAGGTGCTTTAAGCACATAAACCTGCAAAACAAAATGCTCTGAATATTGTCTCAGATGTGGAGTTTTTCAATGTCTGACAGTCCCCTGTTACTCATATTCTACCATCAGCACTAAATGTTCATACAGAGTAAGGCTGTACTTTTCTCCTTTTTAATAACATTTTCCTTAAATCATTTACTGATTTCTACCTGGAGTATGTTACTGAGAAGGTCTCAGAGCAGGTGTGCCCTCTCTTATTTTAAGGGATTTTAGTCCTGTCCTAAATTAGCCCTTAATTTGCTTTCATTCACTTCCAAGAAAGAAACAAAAACAAAACAAACAAAACAACAACAACAACAACAAAAAACCAGAAAAAACAAAACAAAAAAAACCCCCAACCCACCATGTGACAGTCTTTTTTACTAGCTTTCATTCATCTGTTTTGCCTGGGAGTAAAACAATTGATACAATTACATGAGGTTTTTTTTCTCCTATAATATTTCATCAAACAACTCCAGCAGGAGACTGCTCCAAAGACTTGGGAACATAAAACTGCTTTACTACAGTGAGAAGTGTCCAGTGTAAAGGGCTGTTTGGCCTTGCCATATGTAGAACAATGGTATGAGAAAAATGTCAAATATACAACTGTGAAAATTAACCTTATCGATCTTGTTAGGGTTTTCAGACCCCAAGTATTATCACCTACTGCCTGTAACAGTAATCTTGACCCAATTTTACAGGCAAAGACAGAGCCTGTGAAGTTTAGGGAGGCAGAGCTCAGCCAGGTTCATCACGTTACGACAGAACAGAACATTGCTCTGATTTCTTGGCCAAGTTCATCACTTAACCTAACTACATAACGAGGCCACCAGCAATATTTTTAAAATTATTGTATTTAAAACAAACTCACAATTTCAATTCCAAGTTTAACGAGTTTGTAACTGCCCACAAAGGGTTTGAATCTAGCCCTCCCTCTCAACAGACCACCCCTTCCTGCTTCATTACCGTTACACAACCACTTAACGAGATCGCTTAGCCACGCTTCCTTGCTTTAACTTCCATATCAATCCTACTCAATTTCCCTTACCTATTAAAAATGCAATTAGCATCTTAAATAACTCATATATCTGTATCTGTTGCTGTGCTTTCTCCTCTGCACTTCATACCATTGCAGGTTTTCCCTGTGAGGTCCAGCCCCGCCTGGCACTGTTCCCGCTTCACTCAGCATGAAGTGCTGGATGATCCGACTTGTTCCATCTATTTCCTTAGGGGAATACAACCCCACATAGTGCCACTCGTGTTATTTCTGCAGTCTCACAACCTCTGTGTTCAGTATGCTGATCAGCTGTTTGAACTGTGAACTCACTGTCTTCAGGGTGGCAATACCTCTCAGGACATCAAATCCCCAAAGTTTCTTGAAGAGCACAGATCACATCTCCAGTTTTTAATCCATGTTGAAGGTGGTGATGTTTCTCTGACCTGTTGCTGCACCTTCCAGTCCCTCAGAATTGGATTTCCTATGTGGATTAACAGATTTCTTCCCTAAGGAAGTAGCTGTAATCCTGTAAGGGCTGGTTTAGCACTCCATGTGCACTGCCCTGGAATTTCTCATCCTGAACTTTCTC
>VZTX01022719.1:0-44953 GCA_013400915.1 Pardalotus punctatus | reverse complement strand
TTTTTTTTTTTTTTTTTTTTTCCTGAAGAGACACTGAACTCATCTGTTGAGTCCATTAGGAAACAGAAAAATTTTTTAGATTCTCCTTCAGGTTCTATCCTGTAATCAGCATCCCCAGTGCAAGTATTTAAGGCCTCTTATTCACAGCGCTATCTAAATGCTTTGGATAGACAACAATGGGATAAAACTGGAAACATTAGGTTTTCTAGGTTCAGCAATGGATAGGCATGGAAATATCAACTGGTCAATGGCAAGATAGATCTGTACATCACTTTTCTGTGGGATATTAATTAGGATCCCTGAAAAACTTTGCTCCTTTCAGAGCACTAGGAGATGAAGATTTTACCTTGTGTATTCCAGATGTGTCTGGAAGACAGCAATGGACAACTTCTCTACTACTGTGCTGGCTGCCATAGCGAGAGAAGCTCCAGGTAAGGTGTAGTTATTTGAGAAAATGAATCACTCAGCTTTAAGAAAACACTATGAAATATCAGAGATGCTCAGATTAAGCACAAAAAAAAAAAAAAAAAACCAAACGGGGGGGGCGGGGAGAAAAGGAAAAATGGAAAAACCTAAACAAAACCACCTCCATGCACACAAACCACATTGAAATGCAGTTGTTTCAAATAATTTCTCCATGGACAAAAGCCAGGTGTGGATTTTCAGGACCCCTCAGAACACTGAGTGCATATGGACTAGTAACCGATAAACCAAATTTATCCCTCAGCATAAACACTAAAGTGAATTTCAGGAACAAAATCAGGATTACTTTTAAACCCAGACTTCAGCATTATCAAGTCATCTTACAAAAGCACTCAGGACCAGCAAACTCAGTAAAAAACCCCCGAGCCCTCATTTCAACTTCAGGAAGGCTGCAGTTGGGTTGCCTTGAGTAATTTTTAAAACAGTGCCATAAAATCTTCCAAAGCACCATTAGATGTGGCCTTGCACAGCGTGCCAGCACTGCTGAGGAGCAAATCTGGATGGTAATCACAGACTGCACAAGCAAACATGCACTTTAATTGCATTCCTATTATAAACATTTTACCCGAGATACTGCTTCAGGTGGGGGTTTTTTGTTTTAGTTTGGTTTGTTTGGGTTTTTTTCCTCCTCTCATGCTTTGAATTCATAAACTCTGATGGGACTCTCTGCCACTTCTGATGTTCCCATCAAGCTCCACTGAGGCTTCAAGACACACGATGGATTTAACAGATCTTACTGAACTTACAGAGTAGGCCCAAAGTAGAAAAATCTAAATCCATGTGAATGTGCAGCAACACAAATGAAAACTAAAAAGTGCAACAAGAGGAACTGATATGAAATATTTACTGCCACTCAGATATCGAAAAGGATTAGTTATGATTTCGTGTCTTAACAGGCTGACGATAATTTCTCCTATCTGTGAACTGCACCTGACACAGCATTATCCCTGCACCTCGGGCTCCACTAGGCTTGATTTTATTATGCAGTGATTTAGCTCTCTGCTTTTTTCCTGTTATACAAGTTGCCCTCCTGATTCATAGAGCTCTACAGCTCCCAAAGCTCTTGGAAAATAAGAGATGGAGAGCGTGCTACAGGATATGCACAGGTGCACTTTAAAGGATATCCATGAGCTTGAACAGGGTGCTCCGTGACTCAACGGACGGGACAGAACTTTCTGCATATCTTGTAATTCAGTCCCATTGCCTCTGCTCACATCCCCATCTTGTGCTATCACAGAGCCCACTTCCCGCTTTTCTGTTTAAAATGCTTTTGGTATTTAAAAAAAAAAAAAAATTAAAATCATGCCACCTATTGCCAAGTCTCAAATGTTGCTTCTCATTCCCCTTTGGCACGACTGTGCTGTGTTTTACTTCACAACAGCAATTGATTCCACTTCTCATCCTCTTTCTTGTTTCTGACCTTAACAACCTCGTACCAAAAGGATAAAAGAAAAATTATGCCTCACTCTGATTGCTATTTGACATGAAGGGTGGGGAGAGCAGAGTAGGGTTGATTTGTGATTTTTTTAAAAAACTATGTAATGATTGTTAATGTGACAACAACCCCCTATGCTATCTTCTCTTCTTTGCTAGTTAAACCAGCAACCAACTCCTACATAACCTGGTAAATTCATGTAAATTAGGTAGTAATTAGTAAGTGAGATAGCTCAGCCCTTCCCAAAGTTTATCTGCAGACAAAAAGAGTGAGGTGAGGGAAACTCCATGGACCATAGTCAGGATTTTCTCTGCATTGTTTGCCAAACCATTGTCCCTAATACACTGTGCAAATTTAGTGCATTTCATGTGCTTTGGACCCTTGTGATTTAATATGTCAAAGGTCTCACACCCAATTATGAACACTTTCAGTCCTTCATTAAATATCTCAGTTTTGCTATGCAAACTCACACAGCAGTATGTAAACTTCTTGGAAATACTTTTACTGGGAAAAAAAAAAAAAACACAAAAAAACCAGCCCAACAAAAAAACTCAAACTCAAAATCAGAACTTAAAATAGCACATCTTTTGCTGGATTTTAAGTGAGGTTAAACATGAATTCAATATAAAGTAAAATACAAAAGACCTCATCGTACTGTATTTAAAGCTATTGAATGTAGATTTCTATTTACATATTCTTGAATATTAGCAAACTACTTAGTGACTGGACTCATCACTATTTTATGCCTTTTGGATTCACTGAAATAACCAATATTAGCAAGACATGAATTGAATTTATTTTAGTACTGGCAAACAGGAGAGCTAATTAGTGGCAACAATTTACTTCAGAACAGGATTTTTATGATTTGCTGGGTTATGACCTATAATTAAATGCATTTTATGTGTTTCTTCCACCAAGATAATTGATATAATGCATATGGCAAGATGCTTTAGGGCCACTTCTTTCTTAAAATGCAATTAAAAACAAACCACACTGTCAAAGATAGAACGTGTTGGACATTTTGAGGCTCAAAATCTTTATGTCAGTGTTATGTGGTTAATGAAAACAAAAGAGAGAGAAGAACGAGGCAATTTCTTTAAAGTGGCGCTGATGAAATCACACATTTCCATAGAATCCCATGTGCTTGTAATGTAACCCAAGTACGCCTGAGAACATTAGGAATAATCAGCTTGCACAACAGCACTTTTAAAACCCACTTGTCAACTCGTTGTTTTCAGGAAGACCTGAGCACATCACCTGAAAAGACTGTGCCATTCCAGGGGATTTTTATTCAATCTTAAGAAATGTTATGTTTCCACTGAAGATGTCTTGGGAACAGACAGAAACTATAGAGAATATTAAACCACAGAAAAACGCACCGTTTAAAAATATTCAATCTGAAGGCTTAATTACATAATTGAGAGCAATAAAAAAATTAAGCCTTTTTTCAACTTGTGTGCTAACAGCATACAAACAATTTTTTTAAAGCAGCAAAGAAAGGTTGTACATTTACTGAAGCTATCACTGTGACAGTCTCTAAAATGTGTTATTCTTGCCTTTTGAATCAGTATAAACTGGTTCAGCTTCTCTTCAATCTGATTTGTTTAAAATACGAGTTCATGCTCTGATAACATTCAGCAGGTAATATTTCCACTATTTTCAAGAACAACTACTGTGTTACTGAAAATAACTGCAACTGACAGAGCAACATGTGAGACTTAACTAAACTTGAAATAAAACAAGAAACAAAAGGAAAAGTGGGAGTCATGGGTTGAGAGACAACAAAATGGATACAAATGTGAAAAACAAATATTTAAGCTGAAATTTGGCATAAAACATAAGATGTTTTCACTTGATGCCCATGTGCTCTTCAAAGTTTTCGAGTGTTTGAAAACAGTGAAGAACTAAGCTGATATATAATTGTATCTTCTAAATTTCAATTTTCAAATCACCCATTATTTCCTTGGAATGGACTAGGTTTTCAAAGTCAGGTTAAGATCAGTATTAACTAAGCCAAACCAGGTATATGAAACAGTGAAAAAGAAAAGCCTGACTTTAAACTCCTTGCCAAAAGAACATTTCCTGCACACTTGATGCAGGTATGATAAGAACTGCGGTAGGACATTCAGAGCTGTAAAAACCGTGAAAGTGGATGACACCAATATTTTTGAAGACTACACCCTGTGAGAAAAATAGCACTCAAGTCAGAAAAAAGTCACTTATCAGGCCTTATCATAAGCACACAAACAGACTTAATATGGAACTAATTTCAGAAGAGCATTCATTTACATTATGGGAATATTGTAAAACTAATGTATTAAACGGGCTAAAAATACATAGACTTTTTTTTTTTTTTCCTAAAACCTCTTCATTAGAAGTAAAAGGATGCAAAGGGATGAGCGCAGCAAGGGCTTTGTTTGGGTTTTTGTTGTTTGGTTGTGGTGTCCCCCCTCTTTCCCCAAAGACAGAAGTCATTATCAGGGTTGGTACTATTGCCCTGGGGGCACAGGAAGAACAGCGTTACTGCAGCCATCCTGTTGCCTTCTTCCACTCAGTTTCTAAGAATGCCTTGAATTTATGACAGAAATTTTGACTAATCAAACCATTATTTTATAGTGGGAATGTGCCCAGAGCATAAAATGAAAGTGACAAATCACTTGAAACACTGTAAACCTTACAAAGCTCTCAAACTCATCTTGATTTGACTTTAAAACAAAAGAAATGTGTACAAAAAAACCCTAAATAAACACATTCTATACTAATTATTTCTTGGGAAAAAATAATTAACAGATCAGTTGTCAGAGGGTACTGCAATACTTTCCACATGTAAATATTCTCTTTCTACATCAAACCACTCATCACCTCACTGGAAAAGAAATATTTGTTACACTTACTGCAAAAATTTTCAAGTCATGAGGACCCTGATAATAAGCTAAGTGATAAATTTTTCCATAAGCAACACATAAATAAAATTATGTTTTAACATGTAGCTATCAGATCTTCTCTTTATTTCATTATGCTGTGAGGATGAATTAAATGAATGCTTTTATTTTGACAGAGAACCTCCTCATCCTCTCTCAGCTTTCTTCTCACTTGTGAAGATGTCTTAGCCCCCCTCTGTCAACTTGAAAGCTCTCACTGTCACCAGGCAGAAAGAAAACACCTCGCTGTGTATGAGGACTGTCGTATGCCAATGGATTTGGCTGTCAAGCACTGAAAAGTACTGTCACTCAGTGTCACAGGACTAACAAAGCAATTATCAAAAAACCCGCATTCATGCAGCTGAAGACATGCAGATTAAAATGAGACTCAGACAAATCTAGCTAGAAATATCTCTCCAGACTACAAAGGTGTGACTTTGATGCAGATTCCACAAAGCCTTGATGGCTGGTCAGGGTAAAAAAAAAATAGTCAAAAGAAGCCAAATACTTGGAGGATGGTGGATTTGAAAATGGCAGAATTTCGTATGAAAAGAAGTCCAGATAACCAAGCAGTTGTGTCAAACAAAGAAATGCAAGACAAGATCACTAAAACCACACAGAAAAGTGCAACTACTGAGAATACAGAATTTATTTTCTCCAGAAAAATGTTCAGAAGGAAGAGTATAAAACTCCCAATGAAGAAAAGCAGAGAACTGGAAAAGAGCAACTGAACAACATTGACATTCATCTGTTGTAGGAGCAGCAAAGGACAGTCCTCTCACACGTGTGACAATACAAATCCTCAGCCTACCACCCTTGCCAATATGACATGTTCTTATGACATATTTCAGATTAAATAACCATTTCATACTCCAGTGGACCTTTCTTAATTGGTCTCTCTGCACACTTTAAAACCTGCCTAAACAAATCAGCTCACAGAGAGGGGGGCACTTTCTGACAGGTAAGTCAGGTTAAAAGGAAGTTCTCAGCCTAAAAACCCAAACTTCTCCTTAATTTCATATTCCATTAAAAAAACCACACAAACCCTTCACAATTTTAACATTTTTAAATTTCGAAGTTGCTCTGAATAAACCCCCACAAGCATTTGCACAACTGTGAGTAGTTTGCACTTTTTAGATTGGCATTTATTTAATATTGTGAGGTGGAAACAGCAGCAGTGATGGTTTTCTGAAGGCTGGGAGGATAACTGTTCTGCTGAGTTCATCAAGGTAATTCACGAACTAGTCATTCTTTTCTAAAGAACTTTTTTTCCTTGCTTGTATTTTATCCTAGATATAGTAAGATTCCTTAGATTTTTTTGAAATGCATTTCATATTTTCTGCTCCCACTTGCTTATCACTATTTCATTGACAACTCTTGCTATCACTTTGGAATCATTTGAAAGTCATCAGATATGTATCCAATACATTTGAAAGAGACATCTAAAGCTTAAGTTGCTGCCAGGTGCTCAGTAAAGCTTTAAAATTTCGCAAATTCCATCATGACACATCAGGCTTTTACATTAACCTTGAAAGCAGTAGCGCACCATGAAGGAAAAGTGGGTGTCAGAGTCCAGGCACTGTCCAGTCTCAGTCATGCCAAACCCTAAAATATGTGAAACATGCAAGTGGAAAAAACAGTGTAAAATGTGTTGTATGATTCTGATAAATGAGACATTGCACTATCATTGAAATATCTACAAATAATCAGTCTCCAGATACATTTAGGTGAGCAGTCTGTAGGATTTATGGAAAAAGCCTTAAAAATATACAAAAGTACCTTCAAGCTTTTTTCCTCCTCCTGTACTGGCTGGAAAAAAAAAATTACTAGTCTTTGAAAATGAACCATCTTTTAAGACATTCTAATTACATTTTTAGACTCAGAATTATATATAAAATATCCAGTCTGTGTGTTCTGCCTCTTGTAAGTTATGCGATGTTTGTGACATTTACTGGCTGAAGGGTTGCAGGAGGAGAGCTGGTGGCTGTGAATTTATGACATCTCCCAATATATGGCATTCTTTACTGTCCCATATCTTTTTCTTTCACTCACTTGCTCCTAAGTAAGAGTGGTTGAGTTGCAGAAAAAAACAACAGGAGTGACACTTCTCTCCAGTGTCTCCTATCAGCACAGGCTCTAAGAACAGCAGAAGTGGTCAGAGAGAGCTAAGAGGGAAACTCAATTGGGGAAAAGCTAATTGCAAAATGAAAAAAGAAGAAAGCTTTTAGCTGAACTCAGTCACAAGGCAGCACAACGCAGAAGTGCGTGCACACAATTCTTTCCCAGAGCTTTGCTGGAACCCTGGCCAAGCCGGGCTTTGCCCAGCTTGTGTCATTTCCCAGCAGGCTGCTTTGGAAGTTCCGCCACCCTCCACGTTGTCTCTGGTGACAAATGTTCCCAGAAATGCTAACAGACTTCAGTGCTACTTCTTGTTTTGCCCGTGTATGCAAGAAGAAAATGCTCGGGTCATTGAAGTGATTGCTCAGGGCCCTCTGGTAAATAAATTGAGGGACAGCAGAGGCAAGCAAAGCACTTTAAATTGTTATTTAAAGGCACTTGAAGGAGATCGTCCTACTTCAACAATTAAGTCTTCATCAGATGCTTGATAACATGAAAGTGATCAGGAGAAAAAACAAGTTCCAGCCATACACGTCCAGATTTCCCTTTTTCTTGAGTGTGAATGCCATTTACATGCTGGCAGTTGAATTATTACACTCAAAAGAATCTTGTCATTCTTTTGGTTGAATATTTCAGGAATGTAATATTGTTTTAAAAAAAAATTAAAAGTTGCTTTGCATTTTAACAGCCATAATTATATTTGGCACAGAAGTCCACAGGAAAGTGTGTGCCCTTTTTAAGAAAAGCACTTACTCTGCTCCAGGTTAAATCGTTTCACCTGCTGTGAAACACTTAAACTCTCTTTTGCTACTGAACACAGGTAGTTGCTTGATAGGGCGGTCATGCAGGCATTCACAAAAAAACTTCTTTCAAAGCAGTCAAAAGTCTGCCAATAGCAGGTGCATTCAAAAATTAATTTCTATAGAAATTTAATTGCCAATAGACTTGCAAATCTTTTGCAGTGACAAAATTTGGGGGACACTCAGAGCTGCTAGGAAGTTCCGCAAAACCAATTTTTGTCTTACAGGTTTTGAAAGAAGACTGGTGAAAAAAATCTCTGAGCACACAACTCTAACAGATGTAAATATACCTCCTTTGGGATTAGTGACACCATTGCTGTGGCACACACTTATTTCTCTGCCTCTACCAGAAAACCTGTGAGCACAGATCACTCTCCATGGTTTTCCCTCACACCCACGAGCGTCTCGGAGCTGACTTTGAGGGAAAGTGGAAGTTGTGCAAACCGGCACTCCAGCACACAGGTAAGCTCCTGTGCCAGGATGAATTCCCTGTGGGACACTGCATAGAGGGAAAGTGGAAGTTGTGCAAACCGGCACTCCAGCACACAGGTAAGCTCCTGTGCCAGGATGAATTCCCTGTGGGACACTGCATAGAGGAAAATGGAAGTTGTGTAAGCCTGCACTCCAGCACACAGGTAAGCTCCTGTGCCAGGATGAATTCCCTGCGGGATGCTGCATAGAATGAAAGTGGAAGTTGTGCAAACCTGCCCTCCAGCACACAGGTAAGCTCCTGTGCCAGGATGAATTCCCTGTGGGACACTGCATAGATGGAAATTCGTTAGCCCTGATCCGCCTGCAAGCAAAGCCACCTCAGGAGCAGGTCTAACACCTACCACAGTGCCTGGGCACTGCGAGAAAGGAGGTGCCCAGGTGGGGCCAGGTGAGCCTGCAACACCTGAACCGGAAGGTGAGAAATACCAGCCTGGGGCTGAGCCCTGCGCAGGGAGGGCTCTGCGTGCGGCAGAGAACCACGGCACGGGAAATGGGGCACAGGCCATAGAAACCCCTCCAATAATCACTTACAGCAATCCAGATCTGGAGCTTGGGGGAAGCGGTTTAGGAGAAACAAAGACAAGAATAAAAAGGAATATTTAACATTGGTAACAGCAACTGAAACAGTGCACAGCAATGGACAAGAACAGATACCATTCTGTCACCTTGTGGTGCACAGCTTGGATCTGTCCCTGGCTGCACCCAGCACGTTTTGAGCGTGGCTTTGACACCTCTGATCAGCTCTGCTGAGTGAGAGCGCAGCGTGCAGCGGGGAGGCAGTGGCGCGGAGCACATTTTATGATGCAGCTACTCTGTTAAACGTTAAATTGGTCTGATCTTGTTTAAAAAGTCTTTCTGCCCAGTTTGAAAGATATGCAGGATTTACTACATAAGGTCATGTAACTCTACTTCTGGCTCAAAAGTCTACAGCTAAAGGCATTGACATGGACCAGAAGAGAAAAAATTATAAAATCTGACAAAATAATTATCATCTAACTCTACCCTGATTCACAATTACAAAAATTAATTAGCTATATATCCTGAAAAACCAAAAGAGAATAAATTTCAATTTCTATTTCCTGCAAGTCTGTGTACTTCTTTCTCTGTATTTGTTTCAAGCAAGGGACTAAAATACCAACACAAATAATTTCCATATCTTTACGTGAGAGCATATTCTTCTCCAGGCCATTCATATCCAGATATTGGAGGGGTTTTTGCAAGTGTTGGAGCTAAAATGGCAGACATTTACCACTATAACCATTAATTATCCCTCCACATTCATATGTAATCCATCCTGAAGGTGTAATCAATTCCCACTCCTGGAATTTATATGAATGAACCAACAAACAAACACATGCAAGAGCTACCTGGCAATGACAACAGACCTTCTGTGTCCAGTGGGATTGGTCTACACAGTAAATCCATTCAGTGAAAGTAATGATTTCCAGAGGCTTTTAGGAAAATTTGCCTGAAATGAAGGAAAATATGAAGCATTCCAGAGGGATCTTCCTTTTTTTTGGTTCATATTAGAAGCAAAAAGTTGTATTAGACAACAGCATTTCCAACCAAGTGTATGAACCACAGAGAGGGAGATGCTGTACATCCAGATCATTGCACAAACAACCCACCAAGTCAATCAGTGCTCAAAAGCATGGCCAAAAATTCTTCAAAGACGGGGGAAAATATAATGAAAGTTGCGACAGGATGTGCTCCAGCTATCCTAAAAGCTAAGCCTTAGAGATCTACCTGCAAAAGGTTCCGATTAGAGCAGGTGACAGGATAATCTACTTTAAAGAATAACCCAAAAAAATCAAACAAAGAAAAAAACCAACAAAAACCCTCATACAAAGCACCAAACAAACAAAACCCAGCTGCTGGAGAGGCAGCAAATTTGATCCAAAGGATTATGAAGTATTTGTCTGAGTAATACCTTTTTTAGTTGCAATCCAAGAAGGGAGGCACAGCTGGGCAACTGATTTACCTTCCTCACCCATCTCTGCCCCAAAATGCAAAATAAAAAAAACTAAAATGAATGGGAAGCAGCCAGTGCTGATGAAACAACCTACAGCATCCAGACCCCAGCAGATACTGACATCTGAGGAGTCACCGTTCATTGCAGATTTCTGGGTACCAGGTTCTCAATTGCTACCAGCAGCCATGCTCCTCACTTGAAAACTTTCAGTCCTTCTGAAGCAGCCACAATAAAACACAATCCCATTCCCCTGGCATCACATCTAAACAAAAAACACCCTAGGAGCAAAAATGTCCATTATAGAATCTCAATGACACCGATTTGGCAAAAATTCAATTAAAAGAGAAAAGCTGTTAGCAGAGGATGGCTTACGCTCACCAATTAACATGATTTTTGACAGTGTTACAGGATGATAATCAGTCTAATGGCTTTTATGGATTTCAGTCTTCCAGACTGGCTTAAAATAATAATTCTGCCTTTAAATACAAGGGCCTGCGAGAGCCTTGTTACACAGACATGCAGAACAACACTCAAATTGTCATTCAGAATGGCAGTATGGGTAATATGGACAAGCAATACAAAAGCAGCACGGAAAACCCACATGGTATCTGTGTGTTAGCTTGAGTTACAAGAGCTGCTCAGAGTAACTACATTAATTACCGGGTCTCCTCCATGAGTGTTATCAAAACACCAAGTTTTTTTAACTCATTTCAAACACTTGAGCTACTCAACATTTTAGTTTTGGAATCTGCAATTCACTCAGCTCTCACTATTTCATTTGGCATTCATCTCGCTTGATGAGTATCAGAATCCCTTTGCCTTGGCTTTCTGCTCAGCTGCCTGGCAGTTGGAGGTACCTAACAAACAGTTTGGTGGGTTTCAGCCCACTCTTCCTAAATATTTGCAAACTGGGCACAGATAATATCCCATCAGATTTTACAGATGTCATCTGCTAATGGCTAAATTTATCAAGGACGTACCCTGCAGCAGTTTCAAAAATAAAATCCTTTTGATCCACTCCATCACTACCAGCATTTCTCAAAGCACCAGACACCGCCTGAAGAAGTGTTTTCTGTGGCTTCTCCAGTATCACAGCTCCTGCAGTAAGCAGCAATTCACTGTTTGGGGGATGCAGAGCTCAGGGAGGCAGAACTGGAACCACCCATTCACATTCTCTGCTAATTATCCCCAGTCTGAGTTTATTTTAGCACTTTCTATGCACTCCGCCACTTGTGAAAACTCCTGTGGTAAGAATACTTGGTATATCATATTTATTATATTTATGTGGAGAAAGAGAAGCACAGTTCATTGAGGTTTTATGCCCCAGGGATACTGCAGCAGCTGCACAGGTATAATTGCTAGTCAACGACAGGCCAAACAAGGCAGATTCCAGCATATCCTTTACAACACCATTCCTTCCTATTCCAAGGTGTGTCTGACAGGTGTTGGAAGTGTGAAAAGACAGTGAACATCAGATAATGAAACACCACTAAAGCGTCAGGAGGTGAATGTGCCTACCTACACAGACAGCACAAGAGAATGCTCACCGCAGCAACATTAAAAAACCCACTCGGCCCCTAGATTACCTAGGAGGCAAAGTGTAAAACAAAGTACACCAGAACGATCTCCGTTAACCACAGCAATCACCGGGCCCTGCTCAGTCCAAGGCTCTTGCTTTACAGTCGGGTATTTTTTGTGCCCCAATGGACAGACACAGCCAACTATGGCAATGAGAAATTGCTCCTTCCACAGGCTGGGCTCAGACAACCTCTTCTGCAGATCAATGTTTTCAGATGCAAAAAGGATCAATGTCTCATCACAACATGACCAAGGACCTCAAATACTCTGCAGGTCTACCTCAAACAAGCCAGATATTCACAGGCACCGAAACATCCACCTGATGGCATGATCTGAATACGACACAAAGCTGGTTTACAATATAGTTCACAGGATTCAAGCACAGCACTGGTTTCAACATGAATGACACTGATGTACATTTCAGGAGTTATGCAGCAATTATTTTACATGGTGGCTTGGTTCATATAATTTTCCTGCAGTGGTAGGTTACACTTAAGAAATGCAAAATATGATGTAACTTCTATTTTTTCAGTACCTGGCAATCTTGGTGGAAACAGTCTTATTTGCTTTGCTTAGCCTATAAATACACCCAAATTACTTCTGTCTTGATGAGCAATAATCCTGAAAATTGTTTACAAGTAAAAAGCAAAAAAGTAGCAATTTTAAGCACTCAGTTCTATTCTGACATTTCAGCCAGAAGCACCTGTTCCCTTCAGGGAAGAAAACAGTCAGTAAAACAGGACAACCACTAATGTTATCCATGCTTTTATCCCTCTGTGATCAGCTGGCTGGAAACACCAAGGTCACTCAAAGACTCTCATCCTGTTTTAGGAGAGAGAAAAATTAACTTGCTGAGTTATGTGCATTTTCTGTAAGTGCAATATCATTTGAGCAGAAAATAACTAATGGCATCCCAAGCTCACTTTTAGCAAAGTAAAATCTTAAAGGAAGCAAAACAATAAATGAGAATTAGTTACAATCTTGGCTTTATCTTCAGAACTTAAGGAGTAAAAAAAACCCTGAATTCTTGTTCATCAAATCAATGTAAGTCCAATTTACATCTCTTACCAGGCTTCTTTTTTCCCTTAAAGTCCAAACTTCACACCTGATAGAAAAACAAACCAACCAACCACACAACAACAGTTCTGCTCAATTTAGAGCTTGTTTCACATTGTGTGATTCAGGGGAGAGACTACAATGCTCAAAAAACCCCAACCTATTTATCAGGTATTAGAATGGCCCATTTTGAAAAATGTACAAGCACTAACTTCTTTTGATGTTTTTAACTCTGCTTTTGCCTTATAGACTACACTTCACACTGTACCCTTAAGGAGATCCTCAATGGTACAAGTGCTGCATTTTATTCACAGATTTGGTATTTGTTGAACTGGGATAATGTATTGCCAAGATCTCTGAATCAACTCCCAGTCTCCATTTTACTCCATTTGTCAGAAGTCACGGAAGAGCCAAAAATACTTTATCAAGAAGGGGTGAAGTGAAGCAGAAAAATAAAAACTAAACTCAGACTGTGCACTTATAATAATCTTTTAATCTTAATAAATCAGTTTAGGGTTTTTGTTTAATTACATTTGCCTGGCCTTGTGGCTGAAAAAAATGGAAATTAATAACAGGAGAAAAGACAGTGGCAGGAAAGCAATGAGAAAGTTTCTGTAAACTGACTTATTTGGATCAGACCAGAATAGCAGAGCAGTGTTAATTTTTCTGTTTTTCCACTCAGCCTAAAATGAGTGAGGAAAAAGACCACACCTCAGTACTACACCTGAACTATTGATCTGCCAGGAGACAGATTCCACATTTCCCTTTCTTAGTGACACAGAAAATGGTCTTCTGAAGAGAAAGAAAAGATCATCAGAAGGGAAACCACATGCAAAGCTGGGTACTAGAGCAGAGTCATTAAATTTATGTCACAGATTGATGGGAGAAGTGAACAGGCAGCTCACTCGAGCTTTATAAAAGTGGAGCATTGGCAAATACCCACAGGGGATTAAAAACAAAACCAAACCACAACAGAACAAGGACCACAAAAAATGACAAGCAGCAAATCTAGATGACTTAAACAGGTCTGTGATAAACTAGGAATATTAGGGCCCTTAACCTTTTTCTGTCTCCCCAGCACTGCATAAGTCATCTTTTGGCAAATTATTTAAACATTCAGTTTCCACCTGATAGATCTTTTTGCTTGTACAATCCATTTTGGAGGCATAACTTGTTTTCTTTGCTAAGATTTCATTTCCTCCCATCTCAGAACTTGATGAAATCTATTTCTTAGTTCCTCATCTCCCAGTGAAAGCTGACAACAAGCATCAGACAAAATGTAGCTGTCCCGTATGAGGTAATTCATTTCTGTCAAAGATTAGACATTTTTTTTCCCTTAACATAAGATGACTGATATTGCTCTGCAAGATCCAAAGGGACAATTTAACCACTTAAATGCCAAAAGATCCTGAGGATTGGCTTTTCTCCTCGAAGCACACAGGCCACTGGTGAAAGCAGATGGAAGCCTCTGGAAGGTCTGGCAATTGCCTTCTTTTTGATTTGAGGCTTTGACTCGCTAAATTTAGGCCTCATCAAGTATTTTTCACTTGCTAAGTTCTACAAAACAGCAATATTTTCCAATTACATATTTAAACACTTTTAACCAGTTAAAACTTATTTTCTACTCGATACAGCGCAGGGAGAACACCTGAGGCATGTTAAACTCACTTATGACTATTCATGACCTTAATGGTAACGAATTCTTTTTAATTGAAACACAGCTCTCACCCGACTTTCCATCCATGTTAAATCATAATCATCCATCAAAACTCAGGGAAACCCAAAACACGTGAGCTCATCATCCAACTGAAAGAGGGGAGAAGAGGGGAGAGGGAAAAGTGAGATGCAAACCCCAGCTCCGCATGGCGCCAGAGCTTTGGTACCGGTCCCTTCCCATGGGCTGGGAACAGCGGGAAAGGTGGGCTCTGTGGGGACCAGGGGGCTTGGAGCGGGCTGACTGAGCTGCTGCAGCTCAGGGATTCTCCAAGGAACAGCAAATGCCGAGGAAGGAGCAAAACCAACCCAACCCTACAAACCCCTCTCTTTTAAATCGCCATTGGTCCTCGGGACTCTTCGGCCAAGGTCTGGCAGTGAAATTTGCTGATCGGGCCACAGCTGCAAGCACAGCATATGATTTAATTTCTGACACTTAATTGAAGTTTTTCCAGAGAGATGGATGAAATAAATAGAGAACAAAACGTTTTGGGGCTGGCATCTGATGTTTTCCTCAAGAAATAGCTCTTGATGCCAAAAATACTCAGGAATCAGCGTTTGAAAGGTTAATTAGATTCTCCATAAGCATTTCAATTACAGGAATGAGACATTAGCCCGTTTAATACATATTTAATATGTATCCCGACACATCCTATTTGTTTCAGATTTCCTCTGCCACAGGATTTCTCTTCTGCAGACGGCGTTATTAATGGCAGCATCCTCTGACAACGTCATGTTTACAGCTCAGATCACCTCTGGAGGCCAAGGGCTACTCTGACCCAGATCTTTGGCTACAGTTGTTTACTTCTTCCATCAGCAACACAAAACCTGCTCTATTCACAGCACCGCAGCAGCCCAGGAGTGAACTGAATGCTGTGTGCTCACTCCAAAGCCTAAATCTGAATTCTGTACTTGAAGACCCAAGATACCCTCTGAGTAGCCATGAATTATACACAGAGCTGCCCAGCCTTGTTAACTGCACAGGAGCAGCCATGCAGAAATTCTGGTACGGAGTGCACCCTCTGGATTTCATTCCAGTCTCAAATTACATGGAATTAGATGTAGTTAAATAAGCATTTGCGAGATGAGAACTGTTTCATGCTTTGAAAGAACAGTTTTCTTTCTGAAAATGGGGCTTTATCAAGTTCAGAATATTTTGAAAGAATATCCTAATTGTTCCTTACTCTTATGTAAAAAGTGTAACTAACAATGGTTCAGCAAGCTATAAGTATTTAGTTTGAATTCCACTAATTAAATTTCAGTTAGGCTTCTATAACAAAAAATAGAGTAGTTAGAGTGCTTTAGCAACTTACACTTCAAGGCAAATAAACAAGCCTGAAAAATTAAAAATCGGTGAGAGATGAATAAAAGGGAATGGAAATAATTTTGAGAATAAATGGTGATACCATGTCACTGAACTGTCTGTGCTAGGGTTTGAGGGTTTTTTTTTCCATATCCATAAGATCAATTTATAATTGTGCCCCTGAACTCAATAAGGACAGAAATCCACCCAAAGTCTACCATTCCTGAGGAATGCTGTGGGATAAAAACAAAGACAGCCCATGCTTTGTACAATATCTGTGTCCTTTATGTCTTCTGGGGTGGGATCTTCATGTACACGTGATTCTAAAAACATTTGGTTAACATACAGGATGGATTTCCCTGAGACTGTTTAGATTAAATGCAAACAATGTGTCAATACTGAGCAGACGGACGCTGCTTCTGCGTTTCACAGATCTCTAGCACTGAGCCTAAATCAGTGCTCATTCTTAGAAGCAGTGAGAGTCCTTGAGCTTTCAGCAGAAGTAGGGTTGGATCTCTGCTAACAATACCTGAGGAATCATGTTTTTAAAAAAGAAAATTTTTTTTTTTTAAATGGCTATGTTTGCAGCATTTCTCAAAAGTGACTGGAGTGGAGATAAGTTCTTTTATGAAGAAAAAAGAATGGCTAATAAAAATCTTTCTTTGCATCCCCATAACTAGGAATTAAGTCCACTTAAATGTAGATTTAATGGATGAACAAGCAACAGACTCAGCAAGTACATGAGCAGGCACACAAGGTGCCCAAATAATCTCCAAGATCTGCTAGAACTGTGACGCCCAGGGTTTTACTAGTTGGCCATTTATAAATGATCAAAGTACTTCTCAGAAATTTCAGTCTTTGAAATGGAAATAATGGTTTTTATCTTAAATTTTACCTTTACACAGGTTTGGAAAGTTTTGTTTTCTTTCTTGAAAGAGGTTATATGTCATAATTGTAAACCAGTCTAACACTGCTCTGTTCCCTTCACTCCCCCATCCCCTAGTGTTAATCCTAATCAAAGCCACAAGTCCCATCCCTGTGGGCATTAAAAGGAAATGTTTCTCAGTTTTCATGATTTGTAACTCCAATTATTTTTGCAATTATTTGCTAAATTTCATTTCTGATCTTGTTCTATAATCCCAGTTACAATTTCTGATCAATTATTTGATGCAACTTCAAAACAACAAATCTTAAATTGCACCTCTTGCAAGATTATGATTTATGAGCACTCTAAGGGTTGGCTATTTGTAGGAGTAGCTCAGAAAAAAAACCACCAAACCTTCCCTTGGGATTTGAATCACTTGGCAATTTTTGCATAACAATTTAATTAGGAAAATTAGCAAGGGAATACTTTGGACTATTGTAATATTTTGCTAGTTTTCAGTTTCCTACCAGCAATGCTTCCCCCTCTGTTCCTGAATGACAGATCTGATTAAGTTGTTGAGACGAACAATGGATCATCTCTTGAGGGACCAAGATAAAGTTGCAGTCACTTCACAATTTGCAGAGTGCAGAAGGTACCTAGGGTACATCAGGGTCATTCAAATTAATCAAATATTAACAACTTACTAAGACTGGATTTGATGGAGGGGGGTTGTGTGTGCATCCATTCCAGCTGGAGTTGCAGTTAAGCTGCCTTTTAGTGCTGTGTTCTCTTCTGCTCATTTTGCAATCTAAACATATTTGATATTTTGATAGAATTTTTGCTCCTGTAACAGACTGACAAATCATTTAACCACTCCGAAGGGGAGTGGCTCACATCCAAACAGGTTGGAGAATAAGAAAAGCTCGTTGCACAACGAGGTGCCTTCGTTTCTCGGATTACAACCCTTGTCCTAAAGGAGACCTTTAAGGTGAATTCTGAGCGAGCAGCTGAGCTGATAGAAAGGAGGAGCAAGAGGCTCAGGGCTTTCAGGGCCAAATCTGTGCTAGAACCTCTCACAAAGAGCTTGACTGCAATTGCCACCTGCAAAAAAGCAATTTGGAAAAGACACTGCAGAGATAAGGTTAATGGAATTTTCCTAAAAGCAAGTCATAAGGGATTCTCTGTTAAAAGAACCACTTTTCACTTTGGATCTTGGTTTATTTCAGTTATCAGTCTTACAAATTAAGGCAGGCTTCTGAAAATATAAAGTGTATAAATAATATGCAGTCCTCCTTGAACCCTTACAAATTAGCCAGCAATGAGATTCAAGTAAAAGACCTCAAAACAGCATCATCCAAACTGCAGAACTTTTCTTTCCACAAGGAAACTCAAAAGTGAATAGCAATGGACTGTTTATATTAAAGTCAGAACAGCAGGTCTGTTGACTTTCCCATTTTATTCAACTTGAGAACTCTTTCTGATAAGGGAGGTACCAGCAGAAAAGCCACAGAGATTGTAGAGCTAAAAATAACTGCACAAAAGTAAGAAAGAGCATGGAAGCTAACAAAACTACAGTAAAATTGGTAGAAATTAAAATGGTTGAAGGCAAACTAAAGAAACAATAAATATCCCAAGTCACTCAGATGTCCATAGATAAGAAACTTTTAAAATTTTGTTCCTTTTGTATTTTAGTACAGGGCTTAGAGAATATCTTTGCTGAGGAGAAAAATAAAAATACTTTAACCAAATAATTTGTTAAAAAATCCCTCCATGGGGAAGTGTGATGAAATTATTTTATTCACTTGAGCAGAATGCTCAAGGGAGATGCCCCTTTCTAATTTTAAGGCCTAAAACAGAAAATAGGATATAGTAGAATGTGATTTTAGTTAGGGAGAGCTGTGTTGAAGTTGTACAGCAGAAAATGCAATGGTATTACAAAAAGGATAAATTTAGACTTGCAGACTGAGGGTTAAAGCTTTTTGTACCAAGCAGTACTTTTTGTTTCTGTCCAAATAACAGAACACAAGCCATTGATTTTGAAGGGCTCTCATAATCACATAGTACTGAATATTTCAGCCCTCACATCAGAATCACTCTGCACCTCAGTTACAATCCCTGTTTTCAGCCGTAAGTTAAATGGGTTCATCTGCACGAAAACAAGGCACTCATAATTCACCTGCAAGTCAGATACAAACCCACAAAGCTCCTTTTCAGCCATACCACGGCCAGGCTATTGCATATCCTGTTCCCATCAGTTCGTAATGAAACAGTTTTGCCTTCAAGATAAGCCTTAAAACCACTTTCATCTGTTACAGGGACACTCCTGTGTTGTTGGGGAAATATTAGAGTGGCACTGCTCTGTCGTTTGATCCTTGGCCTGAGTGGGGTCAGTGCCTGGCTGGCACCCCACATTTGGAAAAGCCTGTGAATGTGTTAAGTCTGACAGTCATCGGAGTTTTGGCAAAGTCTCCCTCTTGGGAGCAAAGAAAGTTCATTTATGAAAAGGAAATAATCCCCGAAGTTTTTCTCATGATGGCTGTTGATAATACTAAACTCCTATTTTACAGAGTGTCTTCTCTAGGATTGGATCCTGTTTAAAGGGATGTAGGAAGATATGGGCAAGCCCAGCTCTCAGGGGCTTGTCCCTCCCTCGGTATTTCCTTTCTCTGTAGCCATGCACAGACAGAGTTATAGAATATATCAGATCCTGGAAAACAATGCTCCTGTTTCTATTGCAGAAGGACTCTGATCTATTCATTTAGCTCTGTAAGATACAATCAATGACCCTAAGCTTTCTGTCATTCCTGTGAGTTACAGCTTGCCTCTCCTCTAAGTTACTGAGCAGGAAGACAAAAATTATTATTTGATCCATAATTCTATCTGTACTGATATGTGAACAATATAAAGATATTCCAATTCAGATTGCATTTTGAACTTAAACTTGTATGAGCTGTTTTGCAACAAGGGAAACAGAATTTTTTCCTGGGCTGCCTGTGGTGGTTTGTGAGAACTTGAAGGAAAGCTCCATATGAACAGAACTGTAATGTTAGCCAACCTGCCAGTCAAGACACTAATCCTCCACACATCTCCACCGTCAGGAGACAGATACCTGGAAGCTGGTATGCAGGAGATAAAGAGGCAAGTTGGATACGAACCAGAAAATGTTCAAAATAAAAATTAGATACGTATGTCCACATATATTTTCCTTTAAAAAAAAAAAAAAAAATCAAATGTGAACGATACCAGAGAATTTTGACCTCCACAGATTAAACAGAGCTGTACACACACACTCGTGCCTCTTGGTTGCTTCCAGGTACCCCCGGAACAGAATTTTGTCCTCACTGCATTTCCAGACAGCAAAGGCAAAGTGGTCTTGAAAGTGGAAATAACTGCACTGGTTAATTTTGAGTCACATCAATGACTGTGGAAGGCATATTTAACTCTTTAAAGAAATAAGCAATGTTTTTATATCTGTCTTCACATCTGGATAAAGTGAAAACATGGTGAATTGGAGAAGTAACAAGAACTGTATTATAGCGTCCAAAACTCACTGGTCACTGAATATTAAGCACTGTGTTCTTTTATCCACTGAGACAGACAGAAAGAAATGTAAGGATCCCTGGAACTGCACTGTCCACTTCTGCTGGTTTCTGACACACGAGATTCAAGCAGATAAATTGGTATCATTTATTAAGCAAATTTTTTCTTGTCAGAACTACTCTCCAGATATAATTGTTAATATAATTTCTGCCCATAAGTTTTGATCTGTAGCACACACACAGGCCATTCATAACACTAATTTGACACTCAAAGTTTATCTGTTCCGACCACGAACATAAGTTACAAGAAATGCTCATGCTCAGTGACACACTGAATACCTTTTTTAAGATTAAGCTTATCTTGAAACTCTGTGTCGAGTTATGAATGAGAATTTTAGTTTTTGTGAATACTCTTGCAATACTTAAAATTGGCTGGGTCCGTAAGTGTTCCTGCCAGTAAAGTAATTTGCTGGAATACTGTTGGAAAGCAAATACAGAAGGGGTGTGAATACAGTCAAAGAGAATTCATTTGCAAATCAAATGGATGGTGGAAGAGGAGTTGCATTCAATGAATTCAACAAAGACACTGTCACAATAAATACAAGAACATTTGGCAAGGATAACCTTTGCAAGACTTGCTATCTGTGTTCTGCAAAGGTATCCATATGTGTGAAGTTCCCATCTCCGTGCAGGATTCTGTCTATTCCAGCAGATGCAGAACTGGCCTATGGAACAGCTTGCGGAGCCACATCACCAGACTGGCGTTAACATTTGAAATTGGAACTGAAACGGCTTTTCTGAAGTCATTGTGTAAATAACTAGCCATTGTGCATAGGAGCAGGTGAAGTTACATAATGCTTTATTCCTATTTTATCTTTTATTAAAAAATCAACCAGGTACTACTGTTATTGTCACGATGATGCGAGAAAGAAATAAAAAAATGTTATGAATTGTGCATTAGTAAAAACTAGGTACAAGATATTTATATTTCCACTCTCCTATTCAGGAGAGCACAAAAGAATAGTCAGCAGCATTAGAAAAACCAGGAAACTATAATTTTCTCCTAGGAATCATGAAGAAACTGAAAACCAGCTCTGTTTACCTCATACCTCACAACAGCAGCAAAGTCCAGTCCCCCGTTAGGGTCACTTGCCTCAGGAAAAATTCCTTCTCCACAGAGATCACATCATTGCCACCTGCCACTCATTGTTCATAGCTGACCCATCCTAAGCATTTACTGGTGTTGTGCAAAAAAAAATGGATTAAATCCACTCCTGTTTCTCCAAAGGGCTGCAAAACTGTTTATCCTTGCAACACAACGCAGCAGCTGGGGCGAGGAGCTTCCTCCTCATCCTGGCCTGTACAACAGTGGCATCAACACCCTGACAGGAGGCCTTGGACTTCACCAAAACAATAGAAAGTGCATTTCTGTTCCCTGGACTTTTGTAAGTCAAACCAGCGATGAAATAATAACAGACACATTTCTCAAACCTTATCCATGCCCTTCCTGACTGCACTGTAATTGGCTGAACATGACAACTTGAGTTGTGACTTGACTTGTGTTTTGACAATTTGAGGATGAACACTTTTTTAAAATTTAATTACATTCACTTTCAGTAGAAAAGTTTAAAAATAGAAGAATCTACAACTGAAATCAAGCAAAACCATCTTTTGAAATGTTTGTCCTGGCTAATATTTCTAATATTTTGATTTCATTAGACTTCAAAATAAAAAACTTTTGAAACTGTACATTTTTTTGCAGGTCTGTTAATTTCTGCTAGACTGTAGTTGGTATCTGTAGATACTCAGGAAAAACAAATCCATTGCACAGCTTGCCTGATACCTTTTTAATTTAAAAAAAAAAAAAATTAAAAATTGTATGTCCAAGTTAGGCAATGACACTTGTGTGGGGTCCAGCTTCCAGTTGAGTTCTAGAAGATAATACAGCCTGTACTCCCTTTTTCAGTGAGACTGCCCGAAGGAGGATTATGGTGCACTTGGTCAGTACTGAATTTGAACCAGGTTCCAGAGATGAAAGCACATGAACTAATCTGTTGAGCTGTGAAGTTCACTGCTGTGCTGGTTTATAAAAATCCTATTAGCAGTGTGACTGAGGGGTCAAAAGATAAGATAGCAGACAGCTGGAAATGATGGATCAGACAAATATTTTAGACAAGAAAGCTATTTCTTAGTCATGTTGTACTTAACCATGTATTATGCAACCAGGAAGTACTGGTGACTAAAGGGTAACAGATTCTTCCTCTATTGCTTCAGAATTTTTAAGGTTTAAAATGCTTCTGTGCTACCTACTAGGCCATCTTATGTCACAAGGACTTCACATTTATTTTAGCTTCAGCAAGACATTAGGTAATAAATGCATGTAACATATGTAATTAGCAAATTTGACTATTAAGATCTCATGCATTTTGTACCTTTCAGTTCTTGAAACCTCTTAAGTTTTCTATTGAGGGGTTCCTGCTGTCTTGAAATCACCTCAGTATGTGCATTATTTCCCTGCTCCAGGTAAACAGCCTGGCTCAAAGTCACTGAAATACCTAGGGAGAATCCCTGTTAATACCACCAAGTTTTAAATGAATCTCCCCTCAGAAATCAACTTGCCTGGAATTCAATTTCTAAAAGAACAACATAAGCAGACCTCAAAAATCAGACATCAAAAAAGTTGGAAAATCTCATTTCATATGTTATCCCATTGCTAAGAAATTTGTGTTTCTTTCACCCAAGGCAGATGCTGGGGACATGTACTCAGCTGGCACTTACAGTCAGCACAGATTTGGGTCTGATCTACATTTGAACTCTGAAAGAATAAATAGGTTGGTGTTAATTGTTCAAAAACATCTTGTTCTACAAAACATAGTGGGGTTTTAGTACTACAATATATTTAATTCTTTATTGTTACAGAAAACAAATTTGAAGGTCTAAATATGAGATAACTCAGTTGATGCTGAATTTCAACACAGACACAAATCAATACCTGAAGCTTCCAATTTACAAGACTCAAACTACAGAAGTAATAACTGGAGTTGGCTAGATAAGGAGTCAAATTACTTGAGTAAGAAAAATTAATCTTACTTTATCTGAATGCGAACGAATGCTAAATTCCTGTAAGACAAAATTTCTAATGCTATCTGGGCTTTGCATCCCAAAAAAATTGGAAACACAGAAGGTCCACAGTGTGCTTTTCAAATGGAATACTAAGAATATTCAGTGAAACTACAAAGGATGGAAGGAGAAATAATTAAAAAGAATAGGTCAGAAAGCATTGCAGAAAAATGAAATTAACAAAATCCTAATGAACTGGATTTTGCAAAGGAAATGATACAAAAATGAAAAGTTGGGGTTTTTTGGCATATAGAGGAAAAAAGAACAAGGAAAGGGTAGTCTGAAAACCCAGCAGAGGTAACAATAACCTTGGTACGTTTAAATGCAGAGTAATTAAGAACATAGAAAGACAGAACCAGAGGGAGCCACTGAAATTATTGAAATCAGTCCCCTTAGATCACAGTAAAAACAAGCAGTAAATCCTCAGTTCAGGATGTTGCACAGACCATACCCTTGCAGTCAGTAACAGTTTGCAGCTACACATCTCTCCCCATACCTTATAGCAAAGCTCAAACCAAATTTAAAAAGTAACAACTGAAATTATTATATGGCATAGTAGGGGGGAAAAAAAAAAGCAAGAGCATCCCTGAAGTATTATAGAATTGGGCAAAATCCCAGATAATCATAGCAAATGTAGCACCCATCTAGCTAGGAACAAAACATTCCTCCCACTGCCATCTCTGTGTGTTTTTATTGGTCTGACCTGACAAAACTTTCCTACCTGATTTCAAATACCTGAATCGGTGCAACTCGAGATTTGAGTTTTGCACGCACCAAGCAGAAAGTAGATAATGCACCCAGATCCAAGGGGAGCGCTGACACTGCCAGCACTGCACTGCTGGAGATATGGATTGAACACAAGAACTGGGATGCTGATAGGAAGTTGACAGAAAGGGAAATAGGTCCATTGGATATTGAGGATGGACAGGAGGGCCTAAAAAATGGGTCTTGTCTGACCGAGACAGAAGAGTAAAAACACTGCATCAGTGGGGTGTGGAACTCCCCTTTCCTTATTGCTGTGTTTTGTACAGGAAAACCACACAATTCCTTTTTGCCCCTCAAATCTACGGGCACGTGAACTGCCCCATGCTCTGTGTTACACCCAGGAGTGCAACCCCTCTGCTTCAAGGGCTTTTAGTCTTAGAGAGGGGGGCACAAGACAGTTCACACCCATTTGTCCAGAGACCAAACTTATTGCACTGTGCAAAAGGCAAAAATACTAACAAGAAGTATAAAGTTTGGGTTATTTTAATTGAAATACAAGTGCGGAAAGTTTAATAGTGTATAATTTCATAATTTTTTTGTTAATTCTAACAAATTTTGCTGGAGTTCAGGGTTTATGAGTTGAAATTTAATGGAGATTACAAGCTGGAGATCAGTCCATTGCAAGATGAATAAAATCTGCCCATGAGTGAAACACTTGCAAGGACTATTGTGACTTCAGGATAAACCAAGGAGGGAGAAATAACATCTTACTTGGACTTCAGGATTTACTCCTGCAGAATTCTTTTGCTAAAATATTTTTAAGTAATGAGAATAATGTATCTTTATTACTTTTATTTAAAACAGTAAAACAACAAAAAACACTCCCCCCAAACAAACCCAAAAACCCACTGTACTCTGACCAACCCTAGAGGCAGTCACCATGCAAATTCCCATTAGTACTGACAACATATAACCAGCTTAGAGTCATTAAATGGTTTGGGTTAGAAGAAGCTCATCTCATTCCAACTCCCTGCCACGACCCCAGGTTGCTCCAAACCCCATCCACCCTGGCCCTGAGCACTTCCAGGCATGGGGCAGCCCCAGCTTCTCAACACAAACTGTTTCAGTGTCTCACCACCCTCATCATTTTTAAAAAAAAATTTTCTCCTACCCAATCTAAATGTAATGGGTCCTTTTGAATATTAGATAATTAGAGAATGTTCCATAAAGTAATGTAATATTCCTTTTCTTATGTGACCTGCTAAGAGTTTTTCTACAAGATATAGCAATAAAAATTAGGATTTTTAGTGTCAGATATTATATGCTTCCGTTTATTTCCTTTCTCTATTAATATCACAGAAAACATGACTTCTTTCAGTGCCCATAGAGATTAAAAAGCTCAGATAAACTCTGCATACTCCAAGAACAATTTAATTATTTTTATTTGCAGAAATTGACAAACCATGTTATTGATGCTGGAATCACTGAAGGATAGCACTTAGGAAATTAGGCTTTTTCCCACCCCAGACAAAATCACTGTTTTCTCAAACCATTAATTTAATATCCCTCCTTAAAGTGCTTTTAAAGAATTGTAGTCTTACAGTGCACACGGAGTCACTTGCCTGGAAAATGATTTTCTATCTTTTAATAATTTCTCTCTTATAATGTATATTTTGCCAAAGGTGGAGTAACACTTAGTCCTTGCTATGAAAGACTCTCAAAATCACTTTGTGGGAGAAGCTCTGTGTGGGTTACACCAACCCCTCCGGACAGGCAAGAATTGCCTACTCCTAGTGCTCGCCTGTTTCCTCGCACTGTGCAGAAATGCCTTAGAAACATTTTTTGTGTCTCACTAAACATTTTCCAGTACAAAGATGTTCTTGCCAATTCTGTTTTGTTTTCAGTCCTAGGTTCTATCTCTCCTCTCACCTCTATGTGGCTCTAGAGAAATGATACAAAACCTGAGTCCTTAGTTAAGAACGGTAATACCCGTCCCATGTTTCCCTTCAAGCTGGCAATGCACCTGGGACAATTTGACGTTGCTTCCAAAAAAAAAAAAAAAGCAACAACCAGACAAGACAAATTAGTATTAAAGAAATACTGTACCTCAGTCATAATTTCCTCATAAGCTGTGACTACATTAATTCAGGCAAAGGCGTTTCTCAACACTGCCTTTGGTAGAAAATCCTCTACAGAGCACTGGATACCGATGGTGTGCCCCTTCCAAACAGCAAAGTCACCTGTCACCTGAAACACTCATTTGGGAAACCTTGCACGCTGGTGAAATCCTGAAATGTAATGCTATGAAACTGGAATTTTTTTTCTCTTTAAATTGCAAGTTTCAGAGAGTGTAAAGGTCTAAACAGCACGGCAAGCGTGTGTGATGGACAGAACCGCCAGCAGATTTTGTGTAACGTGGTAGATGGGGCTCTGTTCTGATGAATTCAGCTTATGCTGCACTTAAAATAGGAGTGGTAGAAAACTCTTCCTCTTACCTCGCAGTAAGTTGCTGTAAATCAGTATCAACTCTACTATTTACAACACATTATTGTGCTCTAGCAATTGGAAACCAGACTTCAGGTCAGCACAGACAGAAAGGCTATTAAAAAGAGCTCCTTTCCCCAAAATAGTCACCACTTCAGTGCTGCGAGCCTGAGAGAACCACAAAACCACAGGAAAACGCCACTTACTGGGCAGGGAAATGATCAAATATTAGGAATCTGAAAATATAGAAAAAAATACAAACAGTTGCAGCTACTCCTTTTTTTATTTAATACAGATGCCTTGTAGATATAGAGGACCACAGCCAAATGATTAGTTTTGCCTAATATCTCCCATATGTGTTATTTGTATCGTGCACAGGACTGTTTCACATAGGCTATGAGATTTTATGCACATTCTGAAGAATATTCATAAAAATACATACACATTCTGACACATGTATGTACACAGATCTTCTCCCTCCACTTTCATCTCCTTTCATCCATCTCTCTCATCACAGATGCACACACACCTCTGCTGAAATGAAATAGTTCTCACTGCTTGAGTTGGCTACAGTCTTAAGTTCAAACTAGTGACTTTTTTTTTCCTTCTGTGTTCACATCTATATTTTTTCTCTACAGGATTTAAAGCTTGAGGAGCATGAAAGATAGAGTGAAAATAAATTTGAATTCTATATTACAAAAAAATGTGAATATCAAAAGATTCTTTCACAGCTGTGTGACTGCTGGCATTTGTAAAGAGTCAAAGAATCCTGGAATATAAAAAGGCAGAAACACAGTTGGTTTTTCAATCAAGTGTATGGAGAAAAAGCAAAAGAAAAAATCTATAGAAACAGCAAGAAGGTCTAGGGGTGGGTGACAGGTAAAACCTATTTCCTTAATTTAAACAGTCATTTCTAGAACCACTTGAGCAGGAGGATGATATGAAAGATTGACGTTTTCAGTTCTACTCTTTAAACTGCAGTTTGCATTTTACCAGCAATATAAGGAAGAAGATGAAAGCTGTCTTTCCTTATTCCTTACTTAATTGAAGTGTCTATTTAGAATGACATTTAATAAAAGATACAATTTTTGTGTAGTTATTATTTGTATTACCAGAGCATCTAGGATTTCTAGTGATAAACCAGAACCTTGCTGCGATAGTGATTCAGGTATTGAGAAATGACTTTGTGTGGCTCCAAGCATGGTCCATATTCTGCAATGCTAATGGGAGGAATGAGACAGGACTGGTTTTTTGATCCCCCCAGTAAATTCCTGACTGCTGTTCAAAAACTGCAGGGAAAAAAAAAAATAAAAAAATCATCCATTGCTAGAAAGTTTCTAGCTCAAGAGGAACAACTGCGCACAAAGACTCAGTGAGGTGGCACTGCTGAGTTTGCCCTACCAGCAACCTAACAATGTCTTGGAGTGTCATGGGAATAAATGTTGAGATTAAAATCAAACTATTTGGGGTGCAAAAGGAAAACTTTTTCACTATGTCCTTCTGAAACTTTTAAAAGAGACACAGCTCTGAGTGAAGTAGAAGGGAAGCTCTCACAAAAGGGCAATGCCTGTGCTCAGTTTTATAATTTCTCATTTTTTGATCCTTTTCCATTTCCTTACTTCTAATCTTCAAGTCATCCTCACTTTTCATGGATTCACCAGCTCCCAGGCCGACACCAATTACAGTAACTCGTTGCCAGCAAAGAGTTTCTGCTCTGGGGTTTTCAACAAAACTTGCAATTACTTAGATACAGATTTACCATACATTTTAACAATTTTGTATCTCTCCCTTTTTAGAGCCCAATCACGCCCATTAAAAAAACTTCTTTTGGTCAATTCTCTTAATTGTTACAGGTTGTTCTAGCCTGGCCCGGAGTAAAGGAGGCAAAATTAAAAGACGGTTGGGACATCCAGTAGCAGAGGAAGAAGATGCTTGTTGGTTTTAAGGAATCCATCCTGAATAGAGCAAAGTATTAGGTTTGTTCTGGATTCTCACCAAATACAAAATCCTACAGACACTAACAACCACCTCAGAGAGCTGGTTTGCATATCACATGGTTAGATGATCCTCAAGGTACCTTGCAATTCAAACCATTCTATTATTGAATAGTTACAGTGCCTGTCAGTAAAATATATGAGCCAAGAATCAGAAACCTTATAAATCTGGCATGCTGAGAGCTAGAAGTGAATCTGACAGCAAAATATAAGCAATGTTGCTTTATATGAAAGCTAATGAACTAAACTACAGAAAAAAAACCAAAAAACATAAATTCTGAAGCTTTTCTTAAGACTTTTTTATATGTTACAAGCACTGCTGGAGGAAGTGCTGTTCACTTAAGTTTGACTGGTCACTAGTTATTACTATATTTCAGTACATTGGATATCACATTTTTTAATGAATAACTGATTTTTTCCTAATGTTTCCTATTTGTTGTCTTTCAAACTGACAAATATACAGAGCCTGACAGATATGCATGCAAACCATTTTATTTTGTGGGGACAAATTGGAAAAAAATGTAGTTATGGATGCACACAGTTCAGATCTTTTGAGTTTGTCTTTAGATTTGCTTCAGTCCCCTCTCTCTTAAAGTGTTTCTAAGCCAGCAGAATGTAGGTGGCTCACACAAACATCTTTTTATTTTGGTGCAGAAATGATATTTTCTTGTGTACATGTCACATAAAAATGTATCATATGGAAAGAGCATAGTTGCTAAAATATAAAGTTAAATGTCAATTGGAATAGAGAGCATTTGATCTGCATCTTCTGTGGACAGTTTGCCCTTTGGATAAGCGGCTTCTGTAATTATGAGAAACTGGTGAAAGCCTTGCATAAACTTTGCTTTTCCCACATAGACCAGTATAATGTTTTCCAGCAGAATAAGTTGTGTTTGTCCCTAAAACGGAGCAGAATGACTGCAGTTGAGCCATGGGGCAATAGTGTCAGTGCAGGCTGAGCTCACCCGTGGTGAAAGGACCCTTTCAGCAGCGACCTCAGTTTGTAAAATATCCTAGTCCAAGTATTAAAGAAGTGTAATTAGAACAGCTGGTTTCGGAAAAGCTTTTAAGGAATTTTAAGGAATTTTATTCATAACTACAACAACTGCAGCTGTGAAGAAATCAATATATTCACGTGTCTGTTTATATTTATCTTTATAATGCAAATATGCTGCCCATCACGTGGAAACTCAGCAATGTCCCTGAAACTGGCACGGCCAAGAATGAGAGCACCTTGTGCACCACCACAGGTTTTGTTTTAATTCCACTGAGTTTTGTGTAGCACAGCTTGACAAGATGCAAAACACAAAGCTAACTAGGCAACCTACAGCAAATAAATACATATCTCTAATGAGCTGAAAAAGTAAAAGGTCCGAGGTTGAGGTTCTAACAACACTCTAAGGAACATGTCCAACTATTGGAAACCCAACCTTTGACAACTGATTTTTAATTCCTGAAATAACACTTGAAAAAAATTGTAGGTGCTTCTCATATGAAAAATAAAATAGGATCACATGAAAAAAAAATTGTAGCACACCTTCAGAATTTTTTTCTTTTATATTCCATTTCTTAATATTAATAATAATAATACTTACAGTCTAAATCCCAATTCAGCTTTTATGAAAGTGGCTACATCAAACTAAAATCCTCTCAGAGGGTACAGCATCTGAAGACAGTAATGACAGAAGAGAAGCCACCTTTTTAGAAATGCTTGCATTTTAGCTAACTGCCTCTTTTCCCTTGACCAGTTTAAGTGGTAAACTCTTCAGACCTCCATTCAGCTCTAGTCAAAAAAAACCCAACAAACCATTATTCCTTTGTTTGCAAAGATCTTAAAAAATATATAAAACAACACCAACACTGCCATCACAATGTGTTGTCCTCAGCCAGCCTTTAAAAGGACATTAAAATACTGCCAAAATTCACATGGAATTAATTTCTCTGCCTTAGGGCAGGAAGTGTAGAGCTGATTTCTTCTCCCCCACCCATGTGAACTACACTCCCAAGTGGGTGGCTAGGTGCCTTGTCAATTAAATACCCAAACGTTGTGTTCCACACAGCAATAGGTATCTCAAGCTCAATATCCCTTATTGTGGGTTTTGATAAAAGCAATCAGCTTTAAACAGATCAGAAATGAAAAAGTTGCATGTTGGAATAAACCAAGCAGTCCTATCACTTCCTAACTGTACACAAACACAAATTAACCCTGAAGATTCATTTTATCCGCAGGAAAAAGCAGCTCTGAGCTCAGAAAGCAGAGCCGCCTGCAGAGGCTGTGCCCAAGTGTGCGTTGCCCTTGCCAGCCCTGCTGGGCTCACACCGACCCGCAGCCCTCGCTGTGAGCAAGGGAAGCGCAAATATCGTAGCTCAGGCTCCTCAGTGCCTCTGGATAATGGACAGACTGTCCAGGGAATGTTTCTGATTTTTGTGTTATACACTAATCATATTTACTCGCACTTGAGAGCGGCTGCAAGTTAAACAAAGATTGCTTTAACAGGAGGTTTTTAAGAGGAAATAGGTAGCCCAAGGAGAATATTTATCTGTGTGCTTCAATGTTAGCAGTGTTTTATGACACAGCATGTCTGTGGCAAAGTACAGTGATATTTTTAAAGCTTTTTTATTCACATTTAATCCATACTACACCACATTTGTAACAAGCAGCAGTATTTTTGTCCCCACAAGGTTGACAAAGCTGCACAGTAATCGTGTTTTTCTAATACTGAATAACTGATCTTTAGTTTTATCCCTTTTACTAAGGGATACATTTCATACAACTCCAGAAACAGCAATGCACTTACAACGGCAGATGAATTAGCCCTCTGCAATTTTTCCTATTGTCATTTTCCTTCTATTGGTTAGAAACTGTCTATAAGAAATTTATTATGAGGCATAAAATATGAGCAGATTGCCCATCTAGCAACTGTTTATGTAACTTGTGAAATATTTATATTGAAGTCTTATCATTCTTCATTTACACATATTTTGATTTTGCTATTTCTCTATTACAGAAAAAAATAAAGAATATGTCATGCTGTAAATTCAGATTTCTTTTTTCTTTCTTTAAGCTTTAGAGCCTTCTGACATTCTCAGGAAACTAGAATGTCAGTTAGACATTATCAGTAATTCATTTAAAGCAATTGTCTTTAAAATTATCTTAGATTTCTGTTATGTCTTTCACTTAAACATGAACTGTAAATACTATTAACATGGTGTTTCAAACCGAGATTCAGGATAACTGCTTTGCAAACTCTGGCTGCTGCTCTGCCACATCAAAAGATCATAAAACCTCCCTCGAAATGCAACCACCTCCCGGTGAAACAGGGGAGCAATCAACAGCAGGTACAACACGAAAATGAAGAGTGTTAGACAAAACCACCGGGAAGATTTCTGTAGGCAATGTGGCCTTGAAGACAGGTTCAGAACAAAATTAGTCTGATGAAACAGGTAACAGGAAAGTGACTGTCTGGGGCTACGTGCCAAGATGCCCTGAGGCAGGACGTTCTGGGAACAACGGGCATGCAAGGCTAAAAAAGGTTGTTGTGTTTTGCTGGTTTGTTTATAATGTATTAATGGATCCCAGGGAAAGAGCCTTGTGCAGCTGCAGCTTTGTGTGGAGAAAGAACTGCTGGAATTCTGATACTGTGTTCAAATTTCTGAAAAATTAATAGGAAATAAACTTTGAAGTGGTAGCTAATTCTCCCTTGGAGTCTGATAAACCACTTCGTGTGTGATGATGGCCAAAAGTCAAAGAACAAATGGAGGGAGACCACTACTAAAAGTGTCATAACACTTAAAATTTCACCTTTGTCTTATCAAATAAATAATTCCCCCCAAAATTTCCTGAATTTTGGGGACAAGGCATATTCACAACCCTTTCAGTCATATGCAGCTGAGTTGCCACTTGCATTTAAGCTATTATCATGGCACTTACTTTAAATCAGAGAATAGCACTGAATGTCAAAGGAAACTGAACCACACAGCTTCGACGGTTAGTCCTCCAGTGACTGACATCTGAACATTTTAATTGCATAAATATTCCTCTCTATCCAGTGACGCTGCTTCATACACGAAGTTTGGAATTGTGTGACTAATGCTGCCATTAGCTAGATTGAGGATTCCTGATTATTTGGCCTGTACACAAATTGCTTCGCAGCAGCTCAGTTGCAATGTTAATGCAGCGCGTGATCATTGAAATGCGCGAGAGCAGCAAAATGCAAACGCAGACATTTGTTTTCCAGCCAATCTGATATAAGTGTAATTCATATCACTGTAATGAGGTCTGCTTACTTCCTGTCTTTTTTTGAAGTCTCGACACCTTCTCAAGGGCAAAATTGTTTTCTAAATAGAGTCTGCCTGAATTCAGTCTCTTGTGCTGAAGTACTCCATCAGAATGAACTAAAATAGCTCCTATTTACACACAGACCCCATCCTCATAATATTTGCATGTTGTCTGGAAGCCTGCAGCCTTCTAAATCCATAAACATCTCACAAAGTCACACACTAGTTTCTTAAGGATCAAGAAGTTTCTTAAAGTCAGAAAAAATGCAGAACACAATTACAGGCCAAGAATAAAAAACTAAGGTACTTCATGTGACTACGTATGTGATAGAATAACAGATTTTGTTGCTGCTTTAGCTTACCTAGCCACACCCACATTGATACCCAGAGGAAGGCGAGCATTGAGCAGCCGGAATGTTTGCTGGTTAAAAACTAAACAAACAGCAAAAAACGCTCTCAACCTCCCTCACCAGTCCCCCAAAACCAACAAAAAACCAAAATCAAACCAAGCCAACACCAAGCATCTCATCAAAACAACAGTGCTAAACTCATGAAATAAATGCACAGAAAAGAAGAAAAAGAAACCATTTCTGATAATCAGGGTCTCTTATTTGTGATGTCACCCATCTTAATAATGCTTTTACTGAAAAATGTTGCTTAAGCTCATTGGGTGTCAACTACCAACATTAGAGCACCTGTTCTAAGAGCAGTGCTTAGGAAACTGGGTGTGAGCATGCATGGTACTGAACAGCTCAATAGTCACTTTAATACGCTGTAGTTTATCTACAGCTCTCAAATCCATCTGCTGGCTCTGTTTCTGTCAGGAAACAGGTAATGTGTGTGTGCACAGGCCATTATGATGACTCAGAAAATCCTGGCTTTTGAGGGAAAACTGCTCCTTACAAATCCTCCACTTTCACATGTCTGTTTTCACTCCGTATTTACCAGATATCACAACTTCACTTGTGTTCATGCATCACAAAACAGATTCAATGCTGTTCTTTTCTGTAATCGTAGAACAGATTTAAGGATGACAGGCAGAAAAACAATTTTAGTAATCCCTTCATTACCTTTTTGTCACTTAGAAAGTGGTAGAGGAATGTTCTGCCCCAGTGAAACAGCCCTTTGGAAATCTTTGATCCCTACTTCTGATATATTGGTTTAATTGGTCCTATTTCGATCAAGCTAAATTAAGTCTCCTGCTCTTGAAGTACAGTAACACTGCCACACTTGCCTTAATTTCATTTTTGCTGTCTGAGGGCAACAGAAAGGCCCATGTAATCCACCTACGAGGCCCTGATTCACTTATGGTGGCAGCTGTAGCTGAAAGCACAAAAACCACCCTTCCACAAAGAATTTGCACTCCAAATTCAATGAGTGCTGGATGTGCCAGGGATAGACAAGAAAAGCTATGCTGTACTTATCACTTTTTCTTCCCCCCACAGGTATATACTATATTAAATGTGAATGTGGCATTTCACATTTAACATTAAAGGTGAAATGTAAACGCAATACACAATATTGGCAAGCAACCTCCCTCGTTACAGGGGCAACTGATCCTCTTTGGAAATTCCCCAGGCTGACCTAACATCCTCCAGCTCCCTGTCAAACTTATCCATTTCTCCATGAATCATCACAAATAATGCTTTTTTTTGTCTTTTTTTCTTTTTTTTTCCAGGAGGGTCTTGCTTTGACCAGCATTTCCCTTTACATATCAAACATTCACTTTATCATAATCACTATTAATGAATGGACCACAAAGAAAGAACAGACTTTATCTTCTCACCACCAATTTCCTTAACAGAATCAGCAGGAAATTAGATCAAAGGCTCCCACATCCAGCAGAAGGTATCAATTTCCTGACCTTCCCTTTTGGCACATTTGCAGAGTTTGGGAAGTATTTCCTTTTCTCCTTCCCACTCTCTCACCTTGCTCTCTGCATCCCAGGCATTTCTGGTTTCAAGAGAACTCCTCCATCCAGGTCTCATCTTTTGACCCCCTCTGCAAAACCCTCCTTATTACTGCTCTGTGCGCTGAGGATTTCTTTACCGTGATGTGCAGTTGGTTCAGAATACTTTCAGACCTACTCCACAGCAGGATAATAAATAATTCCACAGCACAGAGGCAGAACTGGGCTTTGCCCTCGGAACACAGCCCCTCTCAAAGCCCTCTGCAGGTCCCCACACACACAAGTGAGGAGTTAGAGAGTCAGGAGTGGGTGAAGCTTCCCCTTTAACTGAAATTGCCCTGTCAAGAACAGGAATTGCATAGGACGGATTTTAAAACAGGAAGCCCAGATGTTTCTTTTTTTTAAATGGAAGATTATTTAATCCCTATTAAATCCTAAAACAACTAACCAGGACAATAATAGCTAAAGCAAGCACAAAGGAACAGAGAACAAATAAGGTTCTATATTCTATTCATTTGCTTTAAGATGGACTACTTTGAGTAGGAGGAAGAACATTTCCAGGAAGATGGGTTTAGTTTGACAGCATATAAATAGCCCGAGCTGAGGTTGTAACAATTGCTCTGCCTCTTCTAACACCAGGCAGGGCAGTAACTAGAACGGAGCTGACTGCGGAACTGGAATATTTTCCAGCTTAGATTTCTTCAATAAGGCTAAGCCAGCTCAAAAGATTTCACTGTTGCTCTAACACACAAGCCTTTGATGTTTCCTCATCTTTACATCATAGAAGGAGCTCAAAGGGTTAATTAAAATTTAATGATATCGGCAGTACTTTGAAAAAGTTATGAACTTGGGTGAGATCAATCACTTTCTTGGACTGTCTGACTTCAAAGCAAACATTATGCAAAGGAAAAAAATTCTCTCATTCTGCATTGAATTCATAAGCAAGGATTTCCTCATTAGCGGTCTGTGCATGGAGGAGATTCCAAGTTCAAACTGGAAGAGGTGAGGTGCCAAAAAAATGGTTAATCAGAATTTCATGCCTTTGATGCCAGTCACATGTTGAGTGAATGCATCACTGCAAACCAGGGGACACTTGAACAGTCCCAAAATAGGAAGTCAGGGATTAAGGGATGAGCATTTTTTTTTTCAAATTCACAACTTGTTTGCAGAGATTTAGCTAAAACCTCATTAGCTTGTTTATTCACTCTTAGTGACATTCAGCAAAATGTCATCTGAAATAACAAAAGTTTTTAAAAAATGTACACATCCCTGGTTTGCATTTGTATTTTTATTTACCATCTACATTTTATTTGAGCTGACAGCTTTCACTTTCTGCAGTCTAATTCTGACCTGAAGGTATTACTCTATTTTCTAAGACAAATACACTTCAGATGACAAAATTATGCAAATCCCCTGTAAGAGACCCAAGTTTACCAGCAACTAGTTAGATTTATCATGAAGATTAAGAAAAATTTATTTTAATGCACTCAAGTGTTGTCAGTCAATCACCATCTCTGCTCCAAAAAAGGCTGTGTGTGGAGCCTGATTTAGCACCAACCTCGTGCCTTCCTCTAATTTCAACACAAGCCTACTGTGCAAAGGTGGAAATACACTCAGTGCTGTGATTCCTCCTGGAGATTGGTTTTATCATATATTTAATATTGTTCTCCATGAGCAATCACTCTGATCTATTCAACACACCCATGTGCTCAAAGCTCTACAGTTCTCAAGTAATTATACACTTACCATGAAATATTTATTGCCTCATTCAATGCCTAAAATAAATCTCAGGGATTTTAAACATGTCCTTTCATTGAATGGCTCCTGTTTGAAAATACCATTTCTTTTTAAATGTCCTGCTCCGGATATAACTCTATTCAGGACCACCAGATGTGCTGTTGGGGACACAGTGCAAGGAACAACCAAAAATGTTTTGTGCAGAAAGGTTTAGCGAGGGTGACACCTGTGAAATGCACAATTCCATGGAAGCCATGGACACGGCATTCCCTGTTAAAGATTCACCAGTTCATCCATGCCCTCTCATGGTAGTGCCTGGCTCCTTCCAGCTGCTCTTGACTAACTACAAAGCCCCAATTTTTATTTTTTTTTTGTGCCAGCAGCCTTCTAATTCAATTTAATGGTGATTTGCCAAGTCATCCTGCAAATCCACATCTTCTGATTAATAACTGGAAAGTTGTCTGTTGGACAAGTCAATAATTATGTTTTTAGCATTTCAGATGGCTTGTATTGACTCACACTGTGCTGATTTTGGTGGACTAGAGTCATTAGAAGTATTAAGTTGATCCTTTCCATTGTATTATAACAACTATTTCAATAAGATACCGGATTTTGAGTTTATAGACTTCAGCTGAATTAATTCTGTGGCAAAGAGTTTCCATTTAAAGTCTATTCAACCTTTTTTAAGGATACAGATGACAAGGCAGCAGCAGTATTTAAAGAACTAAAGCAACAACAAATTGATTTTACTTTTGGCACTAAGTCTTTTTCCCTTGCCCCTTTAATAGAGAAAAATTCTATAAAATCTATTTCTGCTTTTTAGGTAGAAGATAATAATAGCTGTCATTTTTCAGAGGGAAAATAATTACCTAAAGATGAGGTAGAGCTGTCTTTCACTGATGTCAAACCCAGAAAAACAATACAACAGGGATGAGAAAAGGAACAACAAGACAGCAGCTCATACTTTCAGACCTGTCTCTCATTTCCTGACAAACTGTTGGGCAAAGAAAGGCAGACCACTGGGTCTTGCCAGCTCCCTGAGAATGGCAAACACATCCTAGCTCAGGACTCTTAGTAACAGGGCTTACAACACTCTCTGGTGAAAAGAGGGTGTGGAAACAAAGCTTTGATCACTTAAATCTGACTTTTTCTGAAAAGAAAAGGCATTGGAAGAGAGAGGGGCTGGGAAAGCAGATGTGTGAGATGGGACAGCAAGAGGAAGCACAGGGGAAGGGTGATGGAAGCATCGCCCTCTCAGCGGTGCCCGGGGTTTATCTCGAGGTGCTGGAGCAGGACAATTCCATTTTCTGCTGCAAAATGCCTGGGAGTCTCTTTGGCAGTCCAGGGGTGTCACAAAGCAGCTCTTAAACCTCAGCCCACTCAGCCCTGTCAGGGCCCTGTCCCACCCACAGTGAATGCGTGGGGCAGCCCACGTCGGTTTGGGTGTGATCTCATTTATATGTACATATCAAATTAAGCATGTTCGTTTCAGAAAGTCAGGCTTTGATTTGACAGAGAGGAGTGAAAGAGAGAGTTCCCTTTCACACCAAGCACCAGTGGAAATTGTGTATGGTTTGTGTTTTACATTACTTGGGGGAAAAAAAATCATCTTATTCAGCTAAGCTTTTTATTTATAAGTGTCTGGAGGTAAAACTAGCAGTAATCATGTTTTTCTTTTAACTTCATGGACTTTGCTCTTGTCTAGTGATTTTCTCCATTGCGATGGCTAAGACACTGACCAGTTATAATCAAAGAGAAATTAAATCCACTTTTTCCAAATTAAATGCAAATATTTTTCAATAAAGGTCAAAGTCACAGTATATAAATACATAGAATTGTAAAACTACTAAAATAGGCTAATCAAGGGCAGATCATGGGACTATGACCACATTTTGGTCTGGGGTTCTTGGTTGGTTTTTTGGTTTTTTTTTTTTAAATTTTTTTTAGTTACTGGGCTTCAAGGTAGGGATGTCTTTTTATTTAAACTTTGATGCTGTACCTCAGGCACTTCTGTTCCTTGGTATCATATTTGTTCATTTGAATTATTTTTGCCTTCTAGTCTGCTAGATTCATACCCTAGCCTAAAAACCACAGGTAAGGCTGCTGGTGCTATCAAGTTCTCTAAACAGTTCTAAATAGATGGGTACTCTGATTTCATTATGATAATTAAAATAAAACTTCAGCCCAGTTCAGCTGTACTATAGTAAAATCTGAATAAAAGTGAACAATTCACTGTGACACAAAAGTCTATTATCAATTGTTTGCAATGAAATTATTTCCACGATTAGGTATAAGTAAATGAGGAGCCCAAAGAGTTCAAAATTCCAATGCCATTTTTTCTGGAAGAGCTACTCCCTACAGCCATTTCTAGCATTGATGATTGCACTTGGCTGATATATCAGAGACAAGCAGAGCACGTGTGTTTGCCTGCCAGGGAGACAGAGCGCCCTGGACAGAGGGATGGCTGAATACATCCACTGTCGGGGCTAACAATCCACAGCAGTGACCACGAGAAACTTCCAGAGGGAATCCCACACTGCAGAGTTCTGTTATAGCAGGACAGGTCCTATTGTCCAAGGAAAATTAGCTCTGACCTTTGGGAATGGAGAAGGAAGTCAGAAGGAACAGACTTCAGCCGATTTCTCAGACTATGGACCCTCTCAAAGACCCTGCGGAGCTGTGACAAACTTCTTTTACTTCTATAAAAGGATCTCATGTCTGAGAAGACCCCGAGGAAGGTGTCAGGCAAAGAAACAAACCCTTTTTGATGACAGACGATCACCTGTCTTAATAAAAGCTTTTACTGTTCACTCCAAAGACTTTCAGGTTCTTTTAAAAAATATATATATAACATCACTAAATGCAATACAAAATGCCTTTGGCTGTTGTCACTGTATCTCTTTCTGTGCTCCATTTTTCCCATAAAATCTCTATGCTGTAAAGGGGAAACCAGTTTAAAAAAAAAAAAAAAGAAAATTCTTTTCTCCTCCTTCACAAAGAGGCATTGTAGGAAGACAAAGAGAATGAGAAAGGGGGAAGTATACACTGTACCCTTTCCAAAGCACATTTATTCTGCCCTAGCATGTGTTTCATTGCCTCTCAAGGGTGCAGTTTATCTGCTTTTCTACTTCCAAGTAGATACAGCGCCTTTGTACTCCCTGAACATCTCCTGTTACATCACTGCCACTCTCAATACCAAAAGGATGACACGGAGTTAAAATGTTCAAATGCTGCAGTTCTGTTAAATACTTATTAAGCTACAATGTTTTTAAAGATTCCAGGTTGGAGACCTATATTCCCTTAGTATATCTTATTCTTAATAAGTCTGTTTAGTCTGTGGAGGATGTGAATTGCTATTTCATCCTGTAGAAGTCAAAAATTGTGAGGGGGAAAAAAAGAAAGAAACACAACCTGCCCTTGGAAATAACAGGATTACATTTTAGTGAGCTGTCATTTGTACTGGGAATGTTGATCATTTGAAGCTTTAACTTGGGGGCCACTTTTGTGCTCGTTCTGTCTTCATGCCAGTACATTCAAGCAATTCCTCCACTTAATATTATTATTGAGTAAAAGTGTGAGCAAAAAGTGAGGTTTTATATGACTTTTGTGGCAATATAGCTACACTCTGCATCCCATTGTAAGAGCAAGCTTGTGCAAAATAATTGATTGTATTTAGACTGCCATGTTAGTTTAGTACATAGGTGTTAAATTGCTACTTTTTTTGTTATTATGACACTCCTAACAGAGAATCTCACTCAGTTCTGTATGGATTTAAAAAACAGACACAATACATTAAAATAAAATATTAGCTTGAATTTCAAGTTGCAGGAAAGCATGAAACACAAAGCCACAAAGTGGTAGGTTGACCATTAATACAAAGAAATATAAAGTTAAAATTCAGTGCCTTTGATAGTGTTGCTTTCTGCACCCTTAACTATAAAACTTAATGAATTTATGTGTAGTACGCATATAAGTATTTCTGGGTTGATCCAAACCAGAAGAACATAAAAAATTTGATATTTCTAACTTTAAGACAGATTTTCAATAAAGCTTTTTGACTACATCCTAGCACTGAAGTAATTGGAGTTGCTGTGTTATTGTAGCTGTGATAGTTTGAGTGCAGTAAAAATTGCAGAAATAAATAACATCTTTCATTAGACGAAGTGATTTCATTGGAAAAACAGACACACATTCATAATACCCATTCTTCAGATCCTAAAGAGAAGCAAAATATATATTACAAAATGAATCAATCTAATTAATAACCTAAACGTGAGGGAAAGTGTGACAAACACCTTTGGGGTCAAGAGGGGTGACAATACCAAAATCCATTCCTTCAGGAAAAAAAACAGCTTTTGTTTCAGCAAGTTATTTCTTAGATGATGGTTACACTCCCCTGCAATTATCTGCCCCCATTATATTTAAGGGTTATCACATGGTGGAGCTAAACACATTTTTTGGTTCGAAAAACTTCATCCTATATTATATCTCAAATTTTCAGCTGCCTGCAGCTTAATAGAAAAGCCAGAGCTTCAATGTCTGGTCATAGAGGGAGAAAATTCATCAATAGTAAAGAGATTGTACTTCAGTCCCCGTAATACGAGTGTCAAGAACGAGCAGTGCATGGGGTTTTGAAAAGATCATTGCACAGGTAGATAAAATTCTTTCTTTACAGATCACCAGGAGACCTAAGCATCAGTGAACCCAATTTCTGAAGCCTTCAGAGGGACTCCACTGGTGGAGATACCCAGTGGAAGTATTTGGTAGTGTAGCAGTAGGAGCACGCAATCCTGCCCACACACTCCTGGCTGGAATTTTTCTTCTTCCATCAGGCATACACAGTGTCACCAAGGGAAATTTTTGGTTCTGTATGAAATAAACTCTCATGGATAAAGTTCAGCTCAGTTACTGTACTCAGCATAGCCAGCAAAAATTCCTCACTATGTTTATTTGCCTTTTTTGTAGTTTAGACCTGGCCTAGGGTTCTGCTTTCACAGAGTTACACATAGACCCATTTGTGAAATTAGGATTTAAATAAACAGAACACATGTGGAATAACCTACTGCCTTTAAAATACCTTGAACATATGCTTAAGTGCTATGCTGATTTTTTTTATAACACCTGGACTTGTTCTTATCTGAAAGTGATATCAAAACCTCTTCACCTTTTCTATGTATTTCCTTCAATATGCAAAATGTTTACATTTCTTCAAACTAAAAACCCCAACACAACAGTAATAATTCATCCCACATTGCCAGAATATTTTGACAGTCAAACCTCCAAAAATATAAAGGAATGTTTTTCTAGCTTTCATCTTCTCAAACAGCAAAAAATACAACCAGGTCTTGGCCAAGATCACAATGATGAGTGAATGACACAGCTCTGCAATGAAACAACTCACATTTACTGGGCCTAAACTCTACCAGCCTTCCTGGTCTAATGCTGTCCTAAGGTAGGTACAGACTTGCAGGATTCCACAGGGCTTCAGACTCTGTTATACATGATTTTGAAAACTGAATTTATCTAGCCATCTAAACCAGCTTTCAATGCTCCACAGAAGCTGTGTGTGGTCCCAATATTTTAAGGGCTTCTCTGGATGCACGTTAAAGACTCGAACACCCTGATACATCAATAGCTTTCTGGACTAAACAATAAAATAAATTGGAAGAGAAATCGCTGTTAGTCTGCCATGAATTATTTAAGCAGAACTCCTAGTAGAGCACAAGGTCAGCAGGGGGATAGCGCACTCTCACAGCCGTGCTCTGTGCCATCTGCCAAGAACGGTGCTGCGCTGGTGCTGGGAGCAGATTGACAGAATGAGGTTAGCTGGGGCAGTCAATAACACATAGCCAAAGCTTGGAATCCACACACATCGCACTAACATTAATAACCTGTGTGAACGGGAGTGCATCCATGCTATTCTTCTGAACAGAATGCCTTAACAGCCTTGAGAAAAGGACAGCAAGCCCTGCTTTCCCAGCTGCACTTGTACAGCCATATGAAATGCATGGGCACGATGAGGAGAAACATTTGGAAAAGCAGAGATTTTCAAGAATTTTTACTGCTAGATTTCTTCTTGCAAACCAAACCAAGAGAACTACAAATGTGCACTGAGTACCGGGAGTTGAGTGGAATGTCTTTTCACCTGCAGTATAGCAAAGGTGCAGCCACAGCTCTGTGACAAAACCGGTAGAGAGAGAAGAACAAAGAGTCAGTAGTGCCTGTAAGAGAAGCAAATCCAGTTTTTATGTGTACAACACCACTATTTTGTAAATAACAACAACAAGGATGCATAGACCACTCAATTCCGAATCTCACAAACCTAAGAATTCACTACAATTTCTCTGTAGTTCAACATGCAAGATTATCCCCTGAAATATGCCTGGCCACAAAACACCTGTGCTAATGGCAGAAGCTTCTTTTGCTGCCTTTTCTCATCACCTCAACGTGGTAATGAGAAGAGAAAGTGTGTAAAGCTGTGGAGGTTAGTGGGAATGCTGGTTTCCATCAGATCCACGACCTGGTAATGAATGACTGACAGGCTCTCTGAAGGGAAATGCGTAACACAGGCAAGAACCTGCCCCTCAGATTGAAACTTGATGGCTGGTAAAAGACTTGTTAAGATTCACATCAGAATCAGGAATATCACTGCAACTGCTTCCATGACAACAAAATATAATGTCATAACGCATATTATGATTTCATGACAGGATGAAGCCTGTTTATCCAGGCAGCCTCTTCAGCTCTGAACAGGATTGGAGAATAAGAGTTCACTTTGGGAACAAGTGGAATAATAATAATTTTACAAAATAGATTTTTCATTGACATAGAGATGGAAAAATAGGCTTATTAAGTGCAGCTTATTTCCATATCAAGTATGATCAATACCCACAGTAACAGTACCGATATGTACGAGGTTTCAAAAGAGTTGGGTTCTTTGCTTCCATTAACGTTTTTGGGCCCTTCAGAGTATATTAATAATAAAATTGATTATCTCCTTTTTCATGCACAATTAAGGCTGGCGAATCCTTAATGCTTCTAGCTCACTTTTATCTCTATTTTCTATGAGAACCACAGCCAGTCACCTCTGTCCCAGCACAATCATTCCACCGGTTTACATCCACACAAGTAAGTTTCATACCATGGGTCTGCACAGTGTGCTGCTTTCCTGTCCTCTAGACACTCCATGTATTAATACACAAACACCTCACTTTTCTTTGCCTGAACTGATAGAGTTTCTGGGTTAAAGATACTGCTCAGATACACAGCTCATGTAAATCCCATCAGTATTACACATGAGAGAACTGGAATTCCCACGTTAAATAGTGATCCCTGGGAATGGTTTCTCAGGTAACCCACACCCTCAGCTGAACTCATCTCTCGTGTTCTGCTCGAGGCAATGAGGGAGAAAGCAGTGACCCACACCAGGACACAACTGCGGTATTTGAGCAACAATCCAGAGGTCCCAGGCAACTATATTCAGTTTTACAGTACAGCCTGATGGAAATACAACAAGACTGGCAGCAAATAGCTGGAAAGATCCCACGACTGACCAGTACAATCCTTACTGCTCTACTTAAGTGCCATCTCTGTGACCAGGACGTAGCAGCTGGAGAGGGTGAATATCGCAGGCCTGTAAGGACTGGTAGTGCTGCTACCCTGGCAGGGCGACAAGCTGAGAAAATTGTTCTACTCAAAAGCAGTTCAGCAGTTCCCCTCTCTCTCCTCCAGTTATTAAACTAATTCAAAAATAACAAGAGCAAAATAAATAATGGGTAAAAAATTTTAAAATTACCTTACTAATTCCTGCCAAGAACCACTTTTTTTTTTTTTTTTTTTTAAAGTGTGTTCAGCTCAGGAATGAATAAAGGTCCTCACAGAAACAAACATCTAAATGGTCACACATTAAAGCAACCATGACAGGACAGTGATAAAGTCACTGCAGTTCTGTTTTAAATGATTTTCTAATGTCAGGAACATTATGGATTCTTTGTGAAAGAAACATATAAAACCTTAAGTCTTCTATTTTTCATGTTTCGTTTAAGGATTTCACTTCAATCAGCTTTCTCTACTTCCTTTTTAGAACTATCTTTGGCTGAGTGGCTAAGACTGCCAGTGAATACATAACAGTAGTTAAGCAATAATTTTCCCCTAGGAGAAAATTACTTTTTGCATAGAATAAAAAGGAATTAAATTATTTGAGGCTGAAGAAATAAATTTCTCAACACAATGAATCTATTCTTTATTATTTTTAGTGCAGAGAAATGCTTTTTTTCCAAATTATGTGTGTAATATAATAAAGGCTGCATGCATAATTTTTAACCTTTCTGAAATAACTATGTAAAAATTATAAAAACAGTCATAAGAACAATGTTCATGATATGCATGGCCTAATTACATGCTGAGAACATTTGTTCTGATTTTTTTTTCAGTCTGAAATTCACCTTTTTT
>VZTX01022716.1:85331-106202 GCA_013400915.1 Pardalotus punctatus | reverse complement strand
AATAATAATAAAATAATAATAGTCTCTCACAAGTGGTGTTTTGTAATTCAATTAATGAAATACAAGACTACGTTAGTTGCTGACAGTGACACTGATCATGCACATTATAACAAATCTTAATTATATTTAGCCATTTATTCCTTTTATGAAAAATGAAGAACAGAAGGAAACTTAACTGTTGTTTAGATACGTCTTTAAGCCCAGGCACAAGTTCTACATTCTCAGAGACTAATTAGAAATCAAGATGGATTCAGATAAAAGTAGAAGTACAAAGTCAAAGATTAGTGTCAAACCACATAATCTTTGTTAGGACTTAGCAAAATAGAATCATGTATTTAATGATTCCCATCAGTTTCTGGGAGGTTTATAAATGAAGCTGTCAGTGGAAGAAGCATGGTATGAGATACAAATAGCAGGAAAGAATAGCCTGTTTGAAATTTTTGTGCCTCACATTCAAAATCCCCTAAAAAGCCAAAGCAAAAAACAGGACTACAGTGAAATTATTTAAAATGATAATGGAGAAAAGCAGTGGTTAACCTAAAAATTCAGAGGTCAGATCCATGATTAGAAGCAGCACTTCAGTGTGTTTATTTGAGACAATACTTCCACTGGAATTCAGCAGCGTAAGTGTATAAAAAGGATCTCACATAATGAAGAAAGAGCAGGACAAGAAAGAAATTTTAATCTGCAATGCAGCATTTCCTCCTTCACATCCATGCAACTACATGGTATCACTGAAATGCACATGTATTTCTTAGTCTGAAACACATAGCTGAAATTGCAAGAACAAAAATTACCACAGATCTCTTTAAAGTTATTTGTTTTTTGTTGGTTTTCTTTTCTGTTTTATTCTTCATTTTTTGGAATTAAAAATTACAATGAACAGTTCAAACATACTTTTTATGCCAAAACAATGCAACCAAGATTTTTTAGTAGTATATCACTAATTTCTGCCATAGGAAGATAGTTAATAGCTCATTATTTTTTTCAAGGTCTGAAATTAGTCTACAGTTAGGGGGAAAAAAGAAATCTGTGCTAATTTAATTTCTCACATGCCACTCAAGAAAATTATTATTTTCCTGAATCTTGACAGATGAGGTATTTTTTCTTCCATGCTCATATTTCAGAGTTAATAGAACCTTGATATCTATAAAAACTATTTCCTCTTTCCTTTCCTTTTGTTATTTTTATATAAGTAGATTGTCTATGAAATAATAGATTTGGTCTACCCAATTGTAGTACTTTTTTATATTAACAGAAATTTTAATGTGTTTCATTAGTCCATTGATTTTTATAATGATATTTCATATGTTAGAACTTTGTAACTTTTAAGTTTAAAACAAATATTTTATTATTTTATTTTATTATTTTCTCCCATCATCTCACTAAAATATTAATTTTACTAGGGCATCTAGGGTGTGGTAAAAAAAAATTTCAGGTTTTCTACCTGCATTACCAAAATATTCTACTGTGTGACCTACACAAAATGGATATATTCTTTGGTACTAATTTTTAGTAGAAACTGGTTTTGTCACCTATCTTGCATTATTCTGATAAAGTGAATAATCTACTTAATTTCCAAAAAGTTAGTCTACTGCAAATTTTACTAGATGTAATTTCTTGCTTTGCATTTCAGAATTCTTTCCTTAATGTTGATAGTTTCCTGTTTTTCAAGAGTTCGTGGTTTCATGCAAATATGTTTTCCAACAGAGTTTTTTTAAAACAGATTCTGGCAAGATACAGTAGAAGAAGAAGAAAGGTAACTGATAAAATGCCAATATCTGACATCTTTGATCACACAAAGGGTGATGTCCTGTTGGGAGATAATTAAGGCTACCAAATTCATAGAACCTTAGAATAATTTTGATTGGAAAGGACCTCTACAGGTCATCCAATTGATACATGCCTAAAATGGATCCAAAATCGAAGTTGGAACCTGCTTCAAAGTTTGATGAAGTTCTCAGGGTCATAGCCATGAGCTTTGAATATCTCAAAGGATGACAATTCTATCACCTTTCAAATCAGCCCATTTCAACAATTGACCTCACACACTATGAAACAAAGATATTTCAGATTCAAAGATAATTCAGATCAAAAGCAGGAAACAGACCATGCTTATAAAAGGTAAATTAACATTGAATTAGTAGAGGATGTCATGCATCACAGAATAAAACCAGTCCTTGCCTGGTTAACACATTTGTCCTTTGCCTTAATTCTTTTCAAAGACACTGAGGTTTAAGTGTACAAGTACTTATGTTCAGATACAAACAGCGTTCTGCTGCATATAATTTAATAGTCCCTAATAATTCAAAGTTTAAGAATCTAAGAAATGTAGTTAAACAAACTATTTATGGTAGAAAGAATTTTTAGGGGGTTTTGTAATTTATTTTTCTTTTTGATATTATAAATATCAGCAATAACTGGAGAAAAATAATACATATTAACTAGTGGAATGTGAGAGCTAAACTACTCACATTAAATGAGATTCAGAATTTCATATTTTTTGCAAACATGAACCTACTGTTGGAAAAGTACAGTGAAGAGAAAGTTAATAAAGGTACAAAGAGAAAAACCTACTTGTGGCCCTACTTAATGATTTGACAGTAGTTTGTTCTGATAGCTCTGTCAAGGCAATCATTGGAACTACTGAAGTATTTAAAGTTTGAGTGCTTCAAGTTTTTCTACTCTTAAGAGCAGGCATTTACAGTCCATTTGTTTGTGGAATTGGATCAGAGGTAATTTTTTTTTGGAACTCTGAAAATTTTTCCATATTTTTAAGAGTTTAAGGCAAATATATTCAGAGATTCTTCAGAGTGTCACCATGTCTAATCTACTTGTGGGTCTTTCTTATTTCCTCTATCCTGTGGTGAATTTTTGGGCAAAGCAAAGGAGACATGACCCCATGTAAATAGTGCAGCTGGACAGAGTACAAGATGAGCTTCTGAAGTTTACTAAACACAAAACTCCACTATTCTCATGTTACTGTGATGAAGACCCAGAAAGCAATTCACTTTCTTCCAATCTAATTCACTGATCGTATTAAACCAAAATAGAAGTGCATTACTTTTAAATGTTTTCTTCTCTTCACTGAAGCCTATCTAAATGTCAAATTTCCAGAGTAAATTTTTCATTTCAGTGTGCATATATTCACAACAAATATTCCTCACTTACACTTTCTCTTTTTATCCTATCTCCTGCCTTTTTTTTGGTCCATTTAGAAGATACATATTCATATCATGTGTATATTTAACAGACATATATGTGTGTGTGTGCGTGTGTGTGCGTGCGTTTGTGTCTGTGTGTTTATGACTGTGTGTGTGTGCATACACACCAAATGAAAGAATATGGAGTTTGCTTGACTGGTTAATCCCACAGACAAAAGCAAATTCTTTGGACATATAAATCAGTAATGACAAGAAATTCCAAAGGAAATCTAGAGAAGTATTCCAGCTGCCTTCATCCTGAGACTGTTTCATTCATTGCTTCACAGCTGACAAGTGTTTGATAAGAGGAATCAGACCTTAATGACTAAGAACATGCTAGGTGACGAATATTACTTTGAAACTCCTTATCAAATTTAATCCATTTGCCCAGCTATTGATCTGGTATCAGATGTAATACCACTGAAAAACGCTGAACATTTCCATTTTGTTCATTATATTTCAATATTAAATTAGTCTGATAAAATATGCATGAAGCTTATTTGCATGCAAACATTTCTTACTTATAAACATTTCCAAATTTGTCATAGTTGATACACTTAACCAGATGTTTTTGGATCATTTTTACTGTTGTATGCATCTAAAGTAGATATCATCCAAAGCTAATGATAATGTTCATATTCATATCCATGTAGTTTATTGTTTTGAGAGCAAGATGGCATCTGAGGTGCTGAAAGTGAGTGGAAAAAAGGCTGTATGGTATCTTTTACAGGTGTGTATTTTTAGCCTGATTTGATTGTGCAAGCAATATAACTTTAGCTGCTAGTTACAACCTTACAAATCTTACTGAAGAAAATTTAAATATCTAAGGCATTGACTATAAAAAATAGTGTTTTAACCTCTGAAATTCACAAGTGTTAATGTTGTGATGTTGAAAGATCAATCTCGAATGATTTTCATGAATTTGATGATAATACCTTATGAGGCTTCTGTAGCCACAATGTAGTCCCTGTTGAAATAAATGAAATAAACAAATTGACATTCTATCTGAAATGTGAAGAGTAAAAAAGTAACCTGATTTTAGAAAATCACATGTTTTGGCCATTGAACAGCTGCAATTAGATCATGTGAGTGGCTGTTCAAAGGACATAGATGAAGGAAATATGCATACATGTTAAATATGTTTTAAAAGTTACTTGTGGAAATGAAAATATGTTTTTAAATGTACCGATTTGCATGTTTTAATAGACACATTCCTGTTGTAAGAGATTCTGCATATTTAAGCACAAAGAAAATCATAGCATTTGAGTAGAAAGTCCCCTAATTAGATATTTTAAATATCTAAGAGAAGGTAATTTTTATAGTTTCTGTAAAAATAATATAATTACCCTGAAGATTTTCTTCTTCGAACTTATGATAACAGAGTAACATATTACAATGAAAATGACCAAATTTGAAGTCTGGTCTAACCTGAAAGTTCAAAATCTAATGGATACCTCTGGATTTGCCCAGTAGAATTTCAAATATCTCCAAGGATGAGAACAGAGACATTTGGCCCCTCATAGAAGAAAAAAATTAAATAGTAAATACATAATTGTAATATTTGGTATTGCAGCTGGATTCCTCTCATCTTTTCACTTTGCACCTGTGAGAACAGTCTGGGTCTGTTTGGCATAGAGGCTCCCATTTGGTGGATAAAAGCTGTAATTAGGCTTCTCTTTAGTCTTTTCCTCAGTCTGAAGAAATTCTCCTCCCACAGTTGCTTCTTGAATGCCATGTCCTCTAGCCTCCTAATCATCCTGTTGACTCTTTACTACTTTTTATTGAATATCTCATTGTCTTTCTTAAGCTGGGAAACCTAAACTGGTTGCAGTACTCCAGATGAAGGCTTGCAATTGACAAAAAAAAAGGTCGGAATCAATTCCTCAACTCATTGGTTATGTTGTCACTAATACGTCCTTCTGTTTGGTTGGCCTTCATTGCTGCAAGAGTTTACTTTTGAATTATGTCTTTTTTTTTTTCTTTTTTTTTTTTCCCCAGGATCATCAGGCCTTTGTAGTGCAAAGTTCCTCCCAAGTATGTTGGCTCTCAGACTGTACTGTCATATGAAGTTTGTTTTTTTAAAAAAAAATAAAAAAATTAAGCTTTCTTGAGCATTCATTCAATAAAGGACTAGCACATTTTTCCAGCCTGCCAAGGTTTATCTAAATAGCAATCTGGTCTTCTAGAACTTCTTTCCTTATGAAGAATATTTTTCCTGGCTAACAGAGCTCAAGGAAATCAATAACATTCAAAGCTTTCTCTCTGCATCCATGATACAGTTTTCATTCCCACTATAAGCAAGAGGTATCTGTAGGAAAAAAGAGCCCAAATGACTAGGTGTGAAATTGTTATAGACGGGCAGACCTGACAGAGGAGGCAGAAGATGTGAGTCTTAGACAACACACAGAAACCTTTTCCTTATGTCTAACTACAATATACACCACTGTCAACAGAAAATAGAAACAGTTGGCAGCAGCATACAAAAGCATTTCCCAAAGCTACTACTAGTAATTTAAATACATTTACCATGGACAATAATGGACAGCATCTTCAATTTGAATAGACATTTTCTGGGCATTCAAAGAACTCTAAACAAAGATGTTAAATCTACTGAAAACTGTGAGGTACAGCAATAAAAAAAAAATACTGGTGGAGATTATTTCTGTCCTTAATTGTCCATATATTTTATGATGCCCATTCTTTCTGTTAGAAAAGGTAAATAATATGTTTTCTCTTAATAAGAATGACTAATTTTATAAAAGCCACACTAGTTTTTATATCATCCACAATTTAAAAGTTATTTGTAAAAAATAACTTGATACAACTAAGTTCATGGTAAATTTATGTCAAAGGAGGGTTTTGTTAACATTTTTTTATAGAATTTTTCACAACAGACTTTGTTCTTTGACGCCATACTTAAAGACCACAAGACACAATAGGAAATTTCCAGCTAGCTTATGAGTTTTAGAGCAAGATAATAACTCAATTGTGCCTATTCAAATTGTCTATGCTTAGTAACGGAAAAAGATTTGCAATTCAGTTCTTCAATTTATATGTTTTGATTAAGCTACAATCAATATTGAATAGCTGTTTAATCTGACTTTTAATAAGTGGTCATAAAACTTCTTTTTCACTTGTGGATATTCTTAATATTCTCTTTATTTTAGTGTGTTTCTTTCAAAGACACAAAATTGTGTATCTATTTCAGTGTCATGTCTCCCATTGTTCCTATAGTTCTAATTTTTTCTTTATATAGCTATAATTTTACTCAATATTTTTGAGTCTAGATTTAATTTTTTATGGTAGTATATATCCTTTTCCAGAATGAGTAAGTTATGATATAAAGCTGGATATACATTAAAAGGGAAATACCAAACACTGTCAATCTATTTAAAATTGATACGTCAATAAAACCAAACACATACCTCAATATCCTTAAGTACATGGTAATAAAACTAGGTTCAAAAAATCTAAAAAGAGTCCATATTATCTAGAATAAATACACTTATTTTCCATGAGAAAAAAAATGTATGATCAATGCATGGAGATTTATTTTACTTTTCTATATTTCTTTATATGCAATGATGGGAGAAGAAAAATGCTTGTAAGTGGAGAACTGAGACAAAGTAGGTTCCTGCAGAAAATTTGAGTCAAGATGACATTTAAGACCAGGTAGCCCAAGAATAGAAAATATGATGCTTCACAAGCTGATGAAGCAGACCTAAATATGCCTGAGCAATGCACATATTTACAATTCTGTAGCCCACTGCATCAGAAACAAACGGGGAATTGAAAGTCAATGTACATTTGCAGAGCTATGACCTCACTGGGGTTACAAAGCCTTGTGGTGGATGGATAGGGGAGCTTTAGAAAAGACAAACAAGGTGGGTAATGGGGCAGTTTGTGATGTAAAGTGGTGGCTGGAATGCAAGGGGATTTTGCTAGGGAAAGGTCATGAAGCAGTCAAGAGTTAATAGGTAAGAGTCAGAGGACAGGCAGGGTGCCAAGACAGGTACTGGGTATGCCTAAGGAAGTAGATGAAGCCTTCTTTAGACAGCAGGAGGAAACCTCACTAATGCAGTATTTGGTACTCATGGGTGATTTTTGCTGCCTGGACTGCTGCAGAATCAGTAGTATGACTGATTACAATCCAGGAAATTTATGGTGTGTGTTCATGGCAACTTCTTGATGCAATGCCTCATGAGCTGAGTAGAGGGGATTATCTGCTGGACCTGTTGATGCTCAAAAAAAGGAAAGAATGAGCTGAATATGTAAAGGTTTTCAGCAGCCTTGGTTAACAGAGATTGTGGGCAGAAGTGACCAAGACATGTTAGAGTCATAACCATGGAATTCAGAAGAGCAGATTGTGGTTTGTTGAATGATCTGCTTGAGAGAATAGCATGGGAGACTGTCCTGGAGGGACAGGGGGACCAAGAGATCTGGATAATCTTCATGGTTAACCTCTTCGAGCACAGCACTAAAGCATACCAAGTAAGACAGGCCAGCTGGTATGCGCAGGGAATTCCTAAATTGGCTCAAATTTTAAAAGGAATTATTGATAAGGGAGAAAAAAAATGAGTCAGGAACACCAAAGCTCAGCTGGGTTGAAAATAGGAAAGGATGTGAAGGTCAATGGGATAATTTTCTGTTAATTACCTCAGCTGCAAAATGAATAAAATTTAAAAGAAAATGAAATTAATTCAATTTGGATTTATTTTCTAACAAAATTATCTTCCTAACAGATATTTTAATTCAGAAACAAAAAAAGCTGTAAGGACTAGCGTTTTCTTCTATTCGTAGATATTCTGAATGAACTGCATCTATCCTTATCAAAACTGATAGAGAGTAATGAAGTGGAGCTGATAAATCCTTTAATAAAATTACATATAAAAAATATGGTACTTTTGTTTTATTTTCCTTTACTAAGTACTACAGAGAATCTATGGTATTTAAGAGGCATTCTGAGGGAACTAGAAGCATATCTATATATAAAGTCTTGTTTATGTTCTTAATCATCACATGCCATTCTTTTCATATCTCAGTTACAGTATTTATAAAGAAAGAAAAATTATATTTTACTTTCCTATTAAGATGTTTGGCATGCTACTCTAAATATGCAGTATTGGTATGGAAATTTAATAATAAAATGCTAGTTTTAGAGTAACTCTATGGTTAGAGCCCTGGTCAAACACTGAAAACATGCATTTTGATTCTTAGTCATAGATAAAATGTGCTCTTAAGCAAAGGACTTTTTTCTTCTCAAAGTATTTAGAAATGAAATTGCCAGATACAAATCCCATAAAATTACTGAGTTTTTCTTTTTTCATGTCCTTTGGGTCAAACTTCTAATCATATCTTGACTTTCTCTCCTTAGTTTTTCCTTTACTATTCACATACTGTGAAGGGGGCTCAATCTAAGTGACACTATATTGCAGAAATAAATCAAAAGGTTAAACCATGATACTGCTGTGAAGATTTATGTAAAGCATTCACTTGCCCATTAATCCAATTTCCTATTAGTGGAGAAAGAAACAATAGGACAAAAAGCAGAAGCCTCTTAGCAGATGGTAAACATTTATATTTCTAACACATAATTTGTTCAGATTTTAGAAAACAGCACTCTATGCAGGCTTCCTAGGCAAAAATAAAAATAAAACTTCCAACTGGATGTGCTTATGCTAAGCTGACTCCATAGTGGAGGTAAATAGATTTTAGCTAGCAAGGTTTTGCACCCATCTTATTTCATTTCACCTTCCAGGAGAATATCTTATGTACCCAGACACTTTGTTGTAACCACAGGAATACTTAGATGGCAGAAAGAACTTTGATTTTTGTCTCTCTCCTTATCCTTTTGTGTATCCTAAGAAATATAAAATGCTGGAAGAAGCTGTCTTGGAAACACAGAAAAAACAGTTGTAGACTGAATCATGGTTCCAAAGAGATATTTCCCTTTATTTCATGCAAGAAAGAGCAATATTAAGATTTGACCCATAGTTTAGCACCCTAGCTGTTGTGTACACCTATCTAACAACTGTCTCCAGAAAATATGCAAGCCTAATTTGCTTTTGGTGAATTACATGCCTGCAGCCAGTTGACTTTTAAGTTTAGCAATTAAAAACATTGCATTATCTAAATTATTTGTTTTGGATCTCTGTGTTAGCTTTTATCTATCAAAAAATATTGCTCCCCTGAACACTAAAAGCTACTTTCAGGACATTGTAAAACATTTTGGTTTTCGTTCTGGTTTTGTTTTGTATTGTTTGGGGTTTTTTTTTGTTTTGTTTTGGTTTTTTGTTTGTTTGGGTGTGTTTTGTTTTTGGGGATTTTTTGTTTTGTTTTATGGCTTTTTTTATTTTTTTGTGGAAGTAAACAATTTTTTTAGCCCATATCCATCTCTGAGAGCAAAATATATTAGATTGTCTCACCTTCAAATTTCACTGAATTTGTCCCACAGAAAGGGACCTGGGGGTCCTGGTCAATGAATCAGCAGTGTCCTGGCAGCCAGGAGTGCCAACCCTGTCCTGGGGGGCATCAGGCACAGCATCGCCAGCCGGGCAAGGGAGGGGATTGTCCTGCTCTGCTCTGCTCTGGGGCAGCCTCACCTCGAGTGCTGGGGGCAGTTTCGGGTGCCACAGTGTAAGATTAATATTAACTATTAGAGAGTGTCCAAAGGAGGTCAATGAGGATGGTGAAGGGCCTTGAGGGGAAGCTGAATGAGGAACAGCCTTGGTTGGTTCAGCCTGGAGAAGAGGAGACTGAGGGGAGACCTCATTGCAGTTACAACTTCCTTGTGAGGGGAAGAGGAAGGCAGGCTCTGGTCTCTTCTCCCTGGTGACCAGGGACAGGGCCTGAGGGAATGGCCTGAAGTTGTGTCAGGGGAGGTTTAGGTGGGACATCCGGAAATTTTTCTTCACCCAGAGAGTGATCAGTAACTGGAAAAGGCTCTCCAGGGAAGTGATCACACCACCAAGCCTGACAGAGTTCAAGAAGTGTTTGGACAATTTCTCAGGCACAAGGAGTGATTCTTGGGGATGGTGCTGTGCAGGACCATGAGTAGGACTCCATGATCCTTGTGGGTTCCTTCCAACACAGGTTATTCTATGATTCTGTGAAGGAAATGTGCTATATATTTCTGAGAGAAAAAAATATGGTTTTTTGGGGTGGTGAAGAGTTGTTTTTTTGTTTTGTTTTTTAAGAGAAGAAGAAGCAGACAAGAAATATATTTCAAGCTTTGAGATCTCCTTATAAGTAAGCACAAAGTAATGCTCCAGGAAAAAAAAGTATTAGTATTTTTAACTTTTGCTATGTCTTTGTCCCTCTTTCAATTGAATTTCAAATGGTAAGGATGCTTTCATAAAACCAATTTTTCTTCTTTTTCTCTTTAGCAGTTCTCAGTGATGGCACATCAATTGAAGTAATAAGCTGTGCTGTGACATCAAAGCCATTTACTCCTCAGACACTTGTACTGTTACAAACAGATGATTATGACTAGCTGGGGACATAATAAGCAAGCAAGAAGTCTCTTTAGAAACGAACTCTATGTTTATTCAAATATCTCTTGTATAAAATGCCAATGATAGAAATAAATAGTCAGAATTTATTTTAAATATAATTCTTATCAGTCTTTTGTGAAGCTGTAGGTGGCATCTAGTGTGCTTTATGCATAATCCTCCCTTCGGATTATTTTTGAAATAAGGGGTTTAAAAAAATTATTTTTTATTTATATATATAATTATTATGTTATTTCTATTGACACTTTCATAGAAAAAACAAACAAACAAAAGAAGTATTTCTCCTGATTAAAAAAAAAGGATCCAAGCAACCCCTGTCTAAGAAATACAAAATAAACACGAACAACATTAACTCATATATTTCAAAATTACTGCATTGTGCCTAAACACATAAATGTTTTTAGAGACATTTTTAGAAAACTTGAATGAAATAGTAGGCTTTATTTCTTTAAGGGTAATTTTTGACAGTGTTAGATGCAAACAATTTGCTTATTGGCATTTTCATGTGTTTACAGTACTTTCCTTCATTTCATTTTCAATGAGTGTATTTTATCTATCATGCCAAGAAATTGTAAAATTTAAGTGAACATGGTATTTTAGTTCCCAGTGGGCATAATATGCAGATTACAAGTGGTTGATGGTGGTAGTGGGTGATTTAAGAGATGATGTTTTGGAAACCTTGAATTACACTGGTATAGAGATAATTATGTAATTTATTAGTGTTTCAACAATGTATATCCCTGTATGCAGAAATATGGAAAAAATGTAAATGGGGATTTTTTCAGGTAGGAATAATTTTGAACTCTAAACCATTTCCCAGAAAAGTCTGTAAGTTTTTGTGGAAAAAAGCAAAACAAAACAAAAAACAACAAAAGCCTCCCACTCAACAAAAAAAACCCAAAATATTATTTTTGTCTGTATTTCTTTTGAACTATTGTAAAACTTTCAAGTATCCACAGAACTGTACTTTGTGTACTTTCTAGTAAGGCATTTGTACATTTATCTTCTCAGACTGCATATGGATCACAAGCCATAGACTAAACAAATGCATTAAATTCTCATATATTTACTAATGTTCTATATTAGAGGGGGGACAAAACCAAAACACCCACCTCAATCACATTTTCCCTAATTTAATTTTTTTCTATCTATGTTTAAAAACATATATTTCCAAAAAATCTTTGCAGAGGTATAGTACTGGGTGTCAATAACTATCCTGGGAAGAGATAGATAAAAGAATTTTTGTGTGAGTACAGAATTCCTAAAATTTCAAGAATACAAACCACATTTGCTTAACTACTTTAATCATACACTTTTCAGTTATTTCTGTCCAGTTCTCATTTTCATTTCTACTTTTATAGTAGTGAAAATTTGTTGGAATGGTTTCTACCATCTCAGACAATCCGAGAAGTCCCAAGCCAGCAGAAGCACACTGGTGGGACAGTTAAAACCCCTTGGATGTTTCTTGTATGGTTTGTCCCAAAACCATGGTAACCTTTGTATGTTAATCCCCCTAGGTTGGTTGGTTTCAACATGATCCCTCGCTCCTCCCCTCCCTTCTCCCCATTGGATTGTTGTATCTCCCCGCCCTCTCTCCAACCCTATTGGCCCAAAAGGCTATATCCCTGTGCCCCCAGCCGTTCCCATTTCCTCTTTCGCCTGTGGACTTGTTTGAGAATAAAACCATCAGAATTCTGTGCGATTGAGCCCTCTGTGATTCATTATCCTGAGGACGCATGAGCTATCTGGCTCTCAGGTGTGTGTGTTTGTGCTTTCCAACAGCACGGGTGAGAAAAAAGGTCTCCTTGCACAGTACCAGAATGTACTGGCTGAAGTGGTCCAATATCAGAGACCCGCTTGGAATACGCAGGGACCTATTCCACCCCACCATTGCTCGAACATGACAGAAATTCATAGAATTTTTAATTTTTAAATGGGAGCTATAAGAAGCAAGTTCATTTCAATTTTCCTCACTATTGAAACATATTTGAAAATGACTACTGAAATTAAATTACTTCTCATTTTCAGTCAGAATAACTGAATTTATCAAGGTTTATACTTCAAATTTAAAATTGAAATACTTTGGTATAAATCTGCACTTGAAAAATTGTATGATCTTGATAAACTAAATATTGGCTCTCTTAGACTGAATTTCTTTTAATTTACAATGAAAGAATCCACGCAGCTGCCAATTACATTTGTGAAATGTAGACAAACCAATAGCTTGATTTAAACATATACAATATTGTTTAACTGCCTCATTGCCCTATCCAAAGAGTATTATATAGTATGGCCAAAAAGACAGTACACTTCACATGTGGTAAAATCAGACTGAATTAAGCAAAAGATGGATTCTAATTCTGACACTGAAATTCCAACACCAAGAATAAAAATGCTGTCCTGTGCTCTTCCTATTTTCATATGCCTTAGCTCACTTTTAAATATTATCCTTAGATCACTTTCAAATATTAGCCCAAAGAAATCCATTTTTTTTTTGGTAATGGTTCTGATGGGATGTCAGCACTTTGAACTGACAATATCTAACAGAAGTTTTATGTTTATGTTTCATTTTCATTATTAAAGGGGAACATCAGTATGAAAAAGATACAAGTACAGACTTATCTCAAATTGAACAAACAGTGGTTACATTTCTTATTTTTATGGAATTTATGTTCACCTTCAGAAGCAATAGAACAATTTAATGGAGTCATATTTTTTCTTAAGGGATGCATCTACTGCAGAAGCTTTGATTTGGTGTCAACACTTGGAGATATAATGAAGACTAATGCGGACTAAATGTCAAACAGAAAACATTTAGATAAATGGAAAGTGGTCCAAAAAAAGGTCTTCCATTGCTATGTGAGATACTTGAGAGTTTTATAGGTTATTTTGTGGATCTTTAGTGCTGAGCAGATTGCTCGTATTGTGTATGCCAAATTCTGCTCTGAAATGCACACATGGATGTCTCTAATATCATAGACTATCTCAAATAATAACAAACAGATGTGGTTAGGCAGCTGAATTGAATAGCTATCAGTTACGCTTTCAAAGTTCAAGAACTTCTTATATGTGAGGATACCTGCATTTGGACCCTCACATTTTGTTGTTTGCATTTTGTGTTTAAATCTGAGCTACAAGACTTCACCAGATATATTTTTATTCTTACTGTCTTATTAGTTAATTATTACTAGTTACACTGTAAAAAATGATTTCATAATTTTTTACCGACCAGTTTCTTTCTTAGAATAAATGCTTAATCTTTTCTCTTTGCTATTTGATCTTAAGGCTTCTAACCCAAGGTTTAAAATGTAATACAAAAAAACTCCAGTATCTTAAAGTCCTGAAACTTAGAGATACAAGGGAAGGTTATAGAATAATAGAATCAGAGAATATAATCATGAAATATTTTGAGTTGGAAGGGACCTTGAAGATCATCTAGTTGCACCCTCCCTGCCAAGGGTAGGGACACCTTGCACAGGGAGTGGTTGTTGCTGAGAGACTCATCAAACCTGACTTTGGAAACTTCTAATGATAGGGCAACTACAGCTTTACTGAGAAACTTTTTCAGTGTCTCACCACACTCAGAGTAAAGAATTTTTTCCTTGTGTTCAGTGTAACCCTACCCTTTCTCTGTTTAAAACTGTTGCCCCTTATTCTGTCACTACAGGATTTGGTAAAGACACGTCTCCTTCCTTCTGATCATTTTTGTGTCCCTTTTCTGGACTTACTCCAACAGGTCCATGTTCTTATGTTGGGGCTTTGTAGAATTGGATGCAGCCCAGGATTTGACTGGCTTTCTGTGCTACAAGCACATATTACCAGCTCATGTCCAATTTTCATCTACTATTTTTCCCAAGCCCTTCTAACAAAGTTCCTCTCACTCCATTCATCCCCCAGCTTGTATTAATTCTGGGGGTTGCCCCAGCTCTGGTGCAGCACCGTGCATGTGGCTTTGTTGAACTTCATGAGTTCACCTGGACATTAGTGTGTTATACAAACCAGAGGTTGCTCTTAAGAAACTTGTCCAGATTTTCAGTCTGCTAATAAATTTAGACACCTTTTCAGTAACGCGTTTCTGGGCTTTGGCCTAATGAGAATGAATAAAAGCACAGCTGTGGGCAGGAAAGGTGCTCAAGAAGAATTGCTGTTGCTCAGTGACAATTACCTCAAAGTGACATTTCCAAACAGTATAAAAGCATATTCTCACCACCATCTTCTCTCATGGTGAGTGAATTCTCAGCTATCTTTCAGACTGGGTAGTTTTCTTAAGTAAGACGCCAATGATTTTTAGATGGATTACTTTCAAACACCACTATTTTAAGTACTTTCTGTGAGCTCTTAGAAGTTGCATGAAGAACTTAGTGACTTTAGTTTTCTTTCTGTTCCGTGTTCCTGCAGATTTTGGCTTTTTTATATGTCCTTTTCTCTCTTTGCACAATAAGAAATGCCTTGATTAGAATCAGATAAAACTCTTAGGTGTCCATTTTTTTGACTAAATCTAGCATTTTATTCAACTTCCCAGGTAAAATTTGAGCTCTAAATTGCTTACTTTTGCCATACGTTTGGTCTATGCTTCATTCTATGTTTCTATAATTCCCTAGTGGTATCATTTTGTTTAAAATGTAATCTTCTGCCAGTACATACAATACTAGTATTGTCCCCAGAGATTGTCTGTCCTTTTCTCATTCTTAAAGTCTTCCTGGATCTCAGAGCAAATCCTCTCCAATGGCCTGGCTTCAGAAAGAAGAGGGTTTTCTCTTTTTCTATTCAAGGGAAATTTTTAGATGTACAAGGTCAATTCTAGTGCTTTGAACTCTCAGTTAATGTCATACGTTAGAAAAATCAGAGGAAAGATTGGTTCCTCATATCAAGATATAGAATCTTTCCATCACTTTAAACAGCTGAAGAAACATGTCATTATCGCCCATCATCTGATGTGCCAGTGATGATAGATGCATCTGTCATATTTGTGTTGATTTCCTATAATCTTTTGTGATACATAAAGAAAGGAATGGAAAGTTGTTTTTTTAATTTTATCAACACTTACTGTAAAAATCAGATTTCAAAAAAAAACCAAACTCTCATCACTCAAAAATTGAAAGACCCAAAATCTAAACGCAAGGTTGTAGAGATTCAAAAATTATCATTAGTATAATCTAGATAAATATGGCTAATCTATTCAGCTCAAAGGTAAAACAAGGGACACTTACACGATTTCAGAGTTAAGTACTTTAATTAGTCATCAAACATTCATGACTTCCGGCATGAAATAAATAAAATGCACAAAAACCCCCAGTCACAGCAATGAGCAAGCATTCATGGCTTTCACAGCTGACCAAATCAAAAGTGGCTACTTTTCTCTCGGTATGTCTAATATCCACCTCAGACTTTGCAGTAATAGTTCTCAACTCCCTGTCATCCATTTCAGCTTTCTGTTGCTTCTGTGCTGTAAGCAAGTTTAATAAAACAAGAATGTAGGGGTTTGAATTAATTATATTTTAAATAGTTAAATATTTGGTTAGAGATTAGGTCCATTTAGTATTCCCCACTGTTCTATTAAGAGTGCTCTAGTCTCTTTCATAAAAATAAAAATAAATTAAAAAACCCCAAATGAACAAAACCCCAACTTTCTTTTTGATTTATTGCAAAGTCTCAAGCAATTCCACATGGATCAGAGGACTGTCTTAGTTAAGAAAAAAATGCATAGGCTTTTTACCAATGTCACCTCAATTATATAGTCATCAGTGTTTTCACAGTAGGACACACAAGCTGGTGATAGGTTTGTTTTCCCCAAGGTTCATTTTTCAACTACAGGGTTGACATGGATACATTTAAAGTGAGTGGACTAAGATGCCGGTTTCTGTTTGGGAAGAGAATAAAAAATTTACTACTATCAAGTATGACCTCAGTCATCCACTCTCAGTAGTAAAAATGATAATTCCTATGAAGTACAGAGAATAAAATTTTTTTGAGTAAATAATTTACTTATGTGCATTTAAAAAATATTCCAAATTGAAAGTTCCATCTCACTGTGATATTCTGCAGTATAAATTGTTGTCATTACATATTTTTTAAATGATCCTGAAATAAACAACATGTGCAATATGGATGTGGGGGCAAAAGCGATATTTAATTTCCTTCAAGTTTCAAGAAAAGAATTCATTTATTTCTCATTGTCCTCTGAATTGAATGCGTACAGTATACAGGATATAGAAGGTCTTCTGGAAAACAAAAAAAAAATATGCTACCGTAACCAATAGTCCAATCTGTGAAAAACACTAAAACACTTTCTTATGTTTCTACGACCATCTGCAGCACTAGCTTTGAAAAATCATAGAAAATAGCTCAGATCCTTCAGGTCCCAAACTGTAACTTCTGGAAGATTTCAGCACAGAGAGTTAGTACATAGACAGGACTAAATTCTGTTACCTAAACAGAGACAACTTTATATGATAGAGTAGAATATAAAAAATATTTATTATTTCTTGGAAAATGTAAACCTGAACCCATGGCTGATTTATATCCTTTGGACCAAAATCTGGAAGCTTAACAGAATGAATAAATATTGAGACATTTTATGGAATCAGAGAATTATTTGAGTTGGAAAGGACCTTGAAAGATCACCTAGTTCAACCCCTCTACTTTGATCAGGAATGTTGTCTGTTGGATGAGGTTGCTCAAAGCCCTGTCCAATATGACTTTGAAGACTTCCAATGATGGAGCTCTCACAACTTCTCTAGGAAACCTGATCCACTGGCTCACCATCCTTACTGTAAAAATTTTCTTCCTCATGCACAATCCAAAACACTCTAAGAGCAGGCAAGAGGGGGAGAATTACCCATCTTTTGATGCAGTCCAGGATATGGGTTGAATTTCTGGGCTCCATGGGCACATTGCCAACTCATGTCCAATTTTTGTCCATCGGTATTCCCAAGTCCTTCTCCCCAGGACCGCTTTCAATCCATCAATGCCCCAGTTTGAACCGGTACTTGGAATTACCTAGACCCAGGTGCATAACCTTAAAACTGTCCTTGCTGAACGTTCCCATGAACCACTTCTAGATAGTCAAGGTTCCCCTGGATGGCATCCTATCCCTCTAGACTAGGAACTGCACCACTCAGCTTGGCATTATCTGCAGACTTGCTGAGGGTGCACTCAATCCCATTCTCCTGCCATTGATGAAGATACTAAAAAGTATTGGACCCTGGATGGACCCTTGAGGGACACCGTTTATTAATGCTTTCTTCTTGGACACTGAGCAATTGACTGCAACTCTGAATGTGGCCATCCAACCACTTCCTTATCCATCTAACTGTCCATCCTTCAAATCCGTAACTCTCTAATTCAGTGGCAGGATCATATCAAAGGCCTTACTGAAGTCTAGTTTCAAATTTGAAAATCCCATTTCAAATGGCATGAGAGTTTTCTAGGTTTTAGGCAATTTAATCAAACTGATAGCCTACATGTTTGTTCAATTAGTCTCAATTAATTTCCAAATAGATGAAAAATTATTTCATTTTTTTCAAATATTTGGCTTGCAATTGTAACAAAAAAGAAGGTAGTGGGCTCATAATTCATTTTTTTATCTTAAATGCTAAGATGTGAGTAAGGTGACACCCAAAATAAAAGAAGTTTGGGCAGAACTGGCAAGCAAACATCCAAAGAACAAAAATTAATCTTTTAATTTACTTTTACATTCTAAGAATATTCTACAGCCCCAGATTTTATATCAGATTTTATTTTCCCCTCCTTTCCACTTTTCCTTTCAGAAACATTCCAGAATCATGCAGCTTTCTTTATTCCTCTTTATTTAATAACTACTAAAAGAAGTAATAATGAATTTTTTTCCCGTGAAGAATTAGAACTTTACGTATTGAAAATTGAAGAGGAGTGAAACCTCTGGAAACTTCCAACAAGCTTCAGCTTGCTTTCTAGTGAAACTACTGTTATTTAATAAATTTATTTTTTTTATTTATTTCTTCAGCTATCTAATTGGAGGCCCACAGAGCTACATTGAACCATTCATGGTCTATCTCATTACGGTTTTTATTTCAAAATTTTCAATAAACTGATTATTACCTTTTTTAAATTTAAAAAAAACAACAATATAAGATGAATTACTGTATATTAGCTTTCTATCACTGTTCATCTTCACATTGCTCTAACCTTGAGCTTTACAAGCTGAAGAGATGAACTAAATATGACTTAGGGCTTCGGGGAGAAAAAAAAGGATAAATTGTCAGAAAATAGATAACTTGCTAAGTTATCCATTTCACTTAATCTTCCAAGTATGTTCAATGTCACATTGCTTGACCTGCTAAAAATCAGAAATATAAAAACCACACATGCTTTACAGAGAGAAAAGGAACAAAGAATGATCTACTAATTTTGTAATAAGCTGTAAGTAAGCAAAAATTAGATTTGAAAAATAATTATTACTTTAGAAGTCCAAGCTCTTTCAAGATAAACATGTAACAAGTGATCTATATTCAGGTAGAAAGCCCATAGGACATATAGAACTCTGTGCTAATTACCTAACCTATTAAAATATAAACAATCATAGAGAAGGCAAACAGTCCAAACAGAAGTGCGTAGGTATCAGTTACAAGTGAACACAGCTACTAAAGCAGATGATCTGTACCTTTTAAAAATGTGTGAGGTAGTTATATATTCACAAACTGAATAAAACAAGTTACCTTCTCCTTCAACCTATCTAAGCAAACAACACTGGCTTTCCAGCCTTAAATGTGATTAAATATGTTTATCTTCTTTCCAACAAAGATGAAAGGAAAATTTTTCCATGCTGTTATTCATCTTCCCTCAAAGGTCCATCCAGTGAGGAGGAAAAATTAAAGAAATAAATTCTCAGAGACATATAACAAATATAGATTTTTATGCAGAGGGTGAAAACCATTTTTGGCTCCAGCCTTCAGTAATACACCACCTCAGGTTAATAATGGATACCTATGTAGCAGTTCTTCTTTTAGTCTTCAAAGTCTGGACTTTATTTTTTCAGCAAAGGATTCTCCATATCTGTAGAGGAGATTAGGTGCAGTTTTTGATGCTTAAAATGCACTGGAATGGTTTATTCTAATTATTTATGTGGAAATGTTTGGGAGACTATGATGCCTTTGTATGATGTAATGCACTAAATGTACTCAGCCTAGAAACTCCCCCTCCTGCTGTAACTTCAGAAGGGAAGAAAACACAACCAAATAAATAAATAAAATTTGAAACATGAACCAGTTTGTTGAAAAACATCGTTATGAATATTTTTCCTAAATTTTCTCTTCTCTCGCCATCTTTTCTTACATGGTTTTTATGGAAATCACACTGTCCTACCTTTTCCCTCCAACATTTTCTTTTCCTTTTTTTGACATTTTCGATCTTATTAACATGATTAATGGCACATCTACTTATATGGTTAAATAAAAACATAAAAGAGCCCTTAAAAATGGCAAAATGAGCCAGGAGTTAGTAAACAGTAAAAGCTCACTGAAGTCAGTAACTAAATGAGGAACACTTAGAGTTAAGGGCTAAATTCCTAGAAATTCCATGAAGGTGATGATACTTTTTGTAAAAAATGTCAGTCCGAGACAGCTCAAAAAAGTTTCTTGTTCTCTCCTAATACTCAATTTTAATTGCAATTATGGTAAAAAATGTTCATACAAATATATATACACATGGAAGGGTGAAATTAAGGTCAGGGTTGCCCCATGCCAGACACAGCTGGTTCCAGCTGTCTCAAAATGACACACGGGGCACTTCTGGCACTTCTGGGCCCTGGAGCCAAAAGGGTGACACTTCAGGGAAAACTTGTGGGAATAGCACTGCACAAACAGTGAAGAGTAAGGAAAAAAGCTTGAGAAATCGAACAGCTCTGCAGACACCAGGGTCAGAGATGAACAATGGGGAGGAGGTGCTGCAGCTGTAGAGAATAGCAGAGATTCCCCTGCAGCCTGTGGAGATCATGGCAAAGCAGGTTTTCCCCCTGTCTGTGGAAGTCCATGGGTGAGAAGGTATCCACCTGCAGCCTATGGACTATCCCACAATGTAGTAAGTGGATGTGTCGTGGAAGAAATGGTGAGCTTATGGAGAGCCTTCACTGGAGCAGACTCTTCTCAGGAATTGTGGCTCAAACAGAGGAGTCCAATCAG
>VZTX01022716.1:25759-85269 GCA_013400915.1 Pardalotus punctatus | reverse complement strand
TTCTCTTTGTGGGCTAGAGGGGTTTTTTTTTTTTTTTTTTTTTTTTTTTTTTTTTTTTTTTTTGTAGATTATGTAGCCAATTAATGAATTTCTCCCTTATTTCCTCTTAAAGACATAGAACAAAAAAAAGCATGAAGCATATATGAATGACAAGTAAATCCCTGGCACTCACATTTTTTCCTACTACTTTTCAGATAGGAGAATGAAATGGTATGAAATATTAACGCATAAAACACTCATTCATAATATCTCTAAAATATATTTCTTAAGGAAACGGTTTCTAGTTTAGACAATAAATAAGAAGAAATGAGAAAAAAGTGAAAAAAAATTAAATGTTGAAGGAAATTGGTATATAATCACCAAGCAGGTAAAACCAATTTGTATACCTTAAATTGAAACAAAAAAAAAAAAAGAAGGAAAAATAAAAAAGAAATGAGAAATAAAGTTGAGTGAAAGAGGAACATTTTACCCTGATTTGGTTTTAACATTTGTTCCACCAAAACCTGCATTAAAATACAAAACAAAAAGCCTGTGAGTCAGATACACTCAGAATAATATAGAATAATACAGCTTCTTGTATGAGCTGAGATAATGGCATTCTCATCTTGCCCAATGGAATCTGAATGTCATGAATTCCTGGTTTGAAACATAATTTAATAAAGGTCACTTACCAAGGTAGAAAACAGGGGAGATAAGGAAAAACCCTGCATAGCACATCTGTTTAGAATGAACCGATCTGACACAGTTATTAATTATCACAGATGCCTTAGGGTTGGAATAAAGCTGTCAACTCAGGAGCAAAATGCTTTCCCAAAGTCAGAGTCTCAAAAAAAGTGCAATTAACCCAGAAATATTCAATCTATTCTGTCAAATATCTTTTCAGAATCTGTGGTAATACTAAGGTGAAAGACTAAAATGTGTTAGCAAAGTCTTAATCAAATGGAAAGGAGATTTTGATCTGAGATAAAATGTGTTTGATTCAGATGGAGTAGCTTTGTATTAGATTTATGAAGGCAATTGAATGAAATATTGGCTAATATTTTAGCACACATTAAAGAAATCAATTAATATAGGACTTGGGACTTCAGCAGATTTAGCACACACAATGATTCAGCTAAGCTATGCCTATAATATTTGCCCAAATATTATCACTCCTCATTTCAAATGGCATGGACTGTTGTCATGACATCAAGACAAAATGTTTGACAGGAAAAGGCCATACTGCTCAGTTAGTTGTAAGGCATAGTTTACTGTTATTATTGGTACGGACCATATAGACTAAGAAAATATATTTGTATTTTTGCTTTTATTTAGTAATTGTTGTTACTTAGTTGTTTTTACTTAGTAATAAAAAGCATTTAATATTTAGGCATCTTGTTGAGTCTTAATAACAAAGATATAGGTTAAAAACAAACTTGCCCTCACATATTCTTTGATTCAGTTCTGTTTTGTTTTTAAAAAATCTGTGTATCTGAGAACTTTACCTAAAAACGCATTTAGGCTGATCTCATCGACTATGTCCACATTCAGCAATGGTCGTTCTTAGACCCCAAGACTGAACTTTCTAGCCTATCTTACATTTAAGTACATGAATTTTGTTTACCCCTAAAACAGGCAGGTTACACCCAAGTCTTGGAATGGTCCTCACCATGTCTGTTATCATCCAGGCACTTTTTCTGAAATAGAAGGTGTCAGCCTGATATGAGCCACAGACAAGTGTGGGATCAGGTGAACAGTTAAGTGATATGGACCAGTTCTTGAGCTCATGATCTGGCACTTTGGTGGGGGGGAGGAGGGGGAATGTGTGGTGGGGTTGGATGTTGTTTGTTTTTACATAGGATAAGTGTGTGATATCTAAAATTTACTGTATACAATTTGAATCATTCTGCTCAGATCAGGCAGCTTTTAAAAACTGTAATGCTGCAGTTAAGTTCTCTTTAGAAAGCACGTTTAGAAAGCCTGAGTTGTGTGGATTCATAGCATCTGAGAGATGGAAAACTGCCAGAAGGATGTACCGGTTCACACAACAGCTTGTCAAAAAGATACTGTTCGTTACAAAACTATTGGAGGCTCAAAAAATAGCAAAGGAAACCCATGTAAGAAAAAAACAAATCACAAAAAGCTGTACCTTCTATTGTGCAGAAAGTGCCTAAACTACACACCAGTGGGAACTATTGCTATGCCTTTGCCTGTTCTCATACCCTGTGCTACTGAGCAATGCTGGAGGAAAAGTTACCAGGCCAAACAAGTATTTTGTTGACCTCCTACTGCCATTCTAGCATTAATATTCACCTCCTGATTTTTAAAAGTTTGCCTTTTAGATTTTCACTTACATCCAATCCTAAAATATACTGCTGGCTGAAACTTAACACTGTAACTACCCTGTTTCATGTGACTTTCTTCGCATTTGAATTAAGACCTGAGAACAAAGAAGCAATTTTTATTAAAATAATTATAAATTATGAAATAAAATGTGATCAACTTTGTAAAGATAAAATGCAAAAAATATTGCTGTGGACAATAATTGCTGACATATTTCAAAACACCAGTTATATTCACAGGACAAAAGCATCTTCCAGTCTGCAAAACAAATAANATTAAAATAATTATAAATTATGAAATAAAATGTGATCAACTTTGTAAAGATAAAATGCAAAAAAATATTGCTGTGGACAATAATTGCTGACATATTTCAAAACACCAGTTATATTCACAGGACAAAAGCATCTTCCAGTCTGCAAAACAAATAAATAGATGATGATGATGATGATGATGATGATTATTATTATTATTGGAGTTTAATAGGTTTTCTTACTGAGGGTGTAAAGCCCCTCTAAAGTTAAGGGTGTGGTCATCATATGTGATAGGATGTAATTGTGAAGCAAATTTAATCATCTGGTCAGCCTTTTTTGAGGCAGTTCTTTTCATCAAGATCAGCTCACTAGTTCAAACACAACATTGTTTAATCAATGTGACTTCAGTAGTGGTGTTATAAGTAATCCCATTAAAAAGTCAATGCATTTATCACCTAGGCAGGCTGTGAAGAGATAGTCTTGTTGTCTCTTGTGATCTAACTAGAATAGATAATTCAAAGCATTTTTAGCAATACTGACAGCATGGGGATTTTTTGCCTATTTCTATCCATATTAAAACTACCACCAAAGCCCCCAAACTACATAAATGCGCATGTTTATGTCACATTGGAACAATATAAGTTCCAGCCTTTTCATTTTGATTTGGTTTCTCTGTTGAATTTAGAAGTCATGAGATCATATGAAAGGACATAAATAAAAGCAGAAGATTAAGAATACTTATTTTGAAGTTCAGCTATGACATTCTAAAAAATATATTTATAACGCCATTTTGCAGAACTGACATTATCAGGAGAAATATTTCTCACTTTTCATTCTTTTATCTTTTTATTTTTGTGGGGTTTTTGTTTGTTTGTTTTGTTTTGTTTGTTACTTTGTTTTTTGTTTGTTTTTTTGTTTTGGTTTTGGTTTCGGTTTTGTTTTTTGGTTGTGATTTTTTTTTAATAATTATTGTTTGGGTCCAGATTCTATGTCTGTTTTGGCTGCTATAACATTTATAAACTAGCAGTGTGTAAGGGCAGGCACGATGAACTTCAATGAGGACTTTTTTGCATGTGCATATTTGTGATACTTGGGTTGATTTTACACCTGTTAGAGTCTCCAGCAGAAAATGAGGCAGGATGTTTCCAAAAGACTGGACATAGTTTACTCTCAGTACAAGTGGCAACACAGTCCATTACATTATAAACTGAAGTGGAAAACTTTATGATTGTTCCTCTTAGTGCATTCAAAAAACTCAGCCTAGCAGTTATGTCTGGAAAACACCTTTTTCCCAAAAACCCTTTGTTGATCACAGCTGGATTCAGACTTCTGGAAAGGGCACCTTTGCTTTGATAAAGAGAAATTACATACAAGACAAAAGCATGTGTCCATAGCTTCAGCATTTGAACAAAATGGGAGCAGTTTTAAACTATCTTCTTGTATTCTTAAACAATATTACCCACATTCCACCTGCTAAACTGCAAAGCTTAACTCCTTTGATACCATGGCCCTACCACTGAATGTGTAGAAGTCTGTGGAGGGACAGTAGCGAGATTTAAGTTCTTTTGATCCAACAAACTTTAGGCACAAAGTGAAACACCCCTGAAGTGGCTCCAGCTGCAATGGTGGTGCTTTCAAAGCTTTTTCCATTCCTCCTGGGGCACATTGCCAATTCTTTTCTCCTTATCGCAAGCTGTTGGAAAGTCATGAAAGTGTACAGTGTTTTATATTTACTACAAGGTAACATTTAAGCAGGTGAAACTCTTTGAACAGCAAGTTCCATTGTATTTATCACAATTAATTAAAGGGAAAGAACAGAGGGGAAACATGTGTAACCTTCATCTGGTTCAAACGAAGTAGGGTGATGTTTTAAAGATTTTCTTACTGTTCTGAAACTCAGATCATAGATAATTTAGAAAGAATTAAGGCTCTTAATAACAAATGAGAGATTTTGAAGCTGTATTTCGGCTACCTGTCAAACCCCAGTTCCCCTCCCCAACCTTTATTCTCGTAATGCTTGGCACTTTTCATCTTCAAAGTACTTCACAACACATTAACTAATTAATCCTTTGAGCATCCCTAAGAGATTAGTAGAAAATGATGTGATCTCTGGCAGCCTTGCAAGAGCCTTGAGCAAGGCAATGAACCCTGCATCCAAAAAGGATTATAGTCAAGGTCTCCTGAAGTCCACAGCACCCTGAACATATACTCTGTTGAAAACTTTGAGAAAATGTAAAAGTATTTAAAGAGTAAAAAGCAAAATTTAAAAAGGGTAGGTGGAATTGAAGGAGAACGTTCAAATATACAATCTGGAAAAAAGCTTTCACTCCTTAAGCAGTAGTTATTGATCATAATACAAAATCTATATACTCACATAGTAGTATCTTTAAATATCTCTAAATATCTTGCTTGAGAAATTACAGTTCTAACTTCTGTGTAAGCCCTGCTGTTTGCATTTACACTAGTAAATGAAACAGGACATGACTACAGTATTCAACACTGGCGTACACTTTTCCATAACAATAAAATCTTTGTTTAATGTTTGCTGGCATTTTTTCCTAAGGCCAACTTGCATTCTCGCAAAAAAACCCCAACAAAACAGCTTTGTTAACAGTAATTCCCTTTGAAGATGATCATTATATTCAGAGAGGTAAGAGAGTATAATTTTGTAGGAAAAAAAAGCATTTCTATGCTGCCAAGACTAGAGAATGGACCCTGGTCCAATTTAGTTATTAAGATGGATGTAGCCATAAGTTGCAAATCATAACATTGCCATAACAATGGCAAAGATTTTGATTGCCTGATCTGATGCTTAGAATATTCTCAGTGTACTTCAAGAGAGTTGCTTCACGAGAGGATGTCATTGCTTAAGGAGTGGCAATTCACCTTATAATAGCCTGGCCACTTAGTTCTATAGTCATGATTATCCCTACAAGATCTTATTTTACAGAAACTTGAAGAGAAGAAAAGGACAGTGATTTCCCAGATCAATCAATGAATTCACAGAGTCTCTGGTCACAGAACACTTGTAAAGTACATGAGCTTAACCAAATCTAGGATTACAATTCCCAGATCCATAATGAGTGTTCTGCCTTAAAAATGTCATCCTTTCCTTTTGTGGAATAATTTTGGAAATAGTGAGTCTTGAATATGTCTTGCAGAGCAAATTTGTTGAATTTTGTTCTGCAAGGGTTGGTTCTTAAAAGTGAATTTTGAACAAAAGGAAACTTTTCTTGAAATATCATTTTTTGGGGGGTTGTAGTTTTCAGAGAAAGGCAGGAGCTCGGATTTCCCCCAGTGCTCAGTATTTCCACTTGGTTATCTCTAAAAGTCTCTCCTACAATTAGGTCACCCTTCTGAAATTCCTACCTCCTCTCTCGGGTATTGAGTTCAGTGATAAGGCACAAGCATCTAAAACGTAAAAAGGCACAGCCTGAAGGCTGCTGCTTGACCCTCACACAACCTCCTGTGTGTGCAGCTCAACTAATGGTCATTGTGCTTCAGTTTGTTCAAGAGACTGGAAACTGCTGAACGGGATGCTCTCACAGACTGCTATGGCTGTGAATCTGTGTTGAAGGAATACGAATTCAGAATGCATTATATTCAACTATGTGATTTTATGTTTAAGATGTGCTTTTCTCACATTATTTTCTCTTTTTTTCCTCTCAAGGTATTGTGCTAATTTATTTGGTATAAAATATCATTCACTAAATGGTTTTACACCAACATCATTGCCTTAATTCCTAACAAAAAGCATTCACACCATCCTATCACACCACATCATAATTTTTTTTCATGGTGATAATGGTCAGACACTGGAACAAGTTGTCTGGAGAGAGGTTGTGGATATTCTACCCTTAGGGATATTCAAAACCCAACTGAACACCATTCTGAACAATCTGCTCCATCTGACCTACTTTCTGTAGGACTACAATATTTCCAGAGATGCTTTTCAACCTCAGCTATTCTGTGATTCTATTTACAATTTAGAATTCAAACTGGACGCTTTCTGAAGAAAATGAGAACAAAGGTCTGTTGCATATTCTATCACAAAGCCTGATTCTAAGGTTTGAAGTTGTTTGGGTTTTTTAAATATACTTGGTTTTGGTCAAGTATGTTTGCTTTCCAATAAGATAAATTCTATTGACTGTAAATGTAGTTCGTCACTGAGTGTAACAAAAATTCAGACACATAGCACACACATAGAAATCTAAATTGTTAACAGAAAACATTAATACCTAAATCTGGATCTGAGCTTCATATAAAATGCTGAATTTACTTTCTTTTCTGGAACTACAATAACTACTTTTACTTCATGCAACCATAAACATCACTTTTAGGGCCAATAGGTTTTTATTTTAATTATTTTTACTTTGCATCTAGATTAATGAAGCATACATACTCTGTACCCTACTAATCTGTAGTATTACACTGACCTACCTGAAGAATAAAACTGGTTCAAATAAATGTAAGCTATATTTTAAAATTACATTTCTGTTAGTTTCCAATGCTAGCCTACTCTATTTGGCAACGAGACAAGATGAAAGCATAATGTTTCAACACGTTACCAAAGATTTTTACTGAAGATTTCTCAAGTGTGAAAAAACCTGTCTTGGGGTGATGTTATGATACTTGTATTCCCTATCGTTTGCATATGTGCTTAGAAATGTGGTCCTGTATCTTTAATTGCATCCAGCAGCCGAGAGAAACTGCCGGGCGCGGGTTGTTTTGAAACTCCTCCAGGGTTCTTGCTTAGTCTGGCCGTTGCCACTGTCCATGGTTGCTGCTAGGTTTTTTTTTCCTTCCCTGGGATTTTGGTTTTTCTCCTTTTTTTTGTCCCCGTTCTGGATTTTTGCTATTCTGGACTGTTTTCTCTCTCTCGCCTGAGAAACCAAGAAGCCCCCAGAGGACAGTAGACAAGAATTCCCCAGGGAGCCACCGGAGGAACTCCACCCGGCTCTCCGGGGATCCCCGGGGTGGGGGAAGCTGCACCTGAGGAAAAGGACACTAAAGTTCTTCAGTTGTTTACCCAGGTTTAATAATTTGGGTTTGTTTTTTCCCTCTTTCTCCCTTTCCCCTTCCCTTGTGCCTTGCAGGGCACCCTGCGTGTGTTATTAAATAAACAGTTGGTTTTTTTTTTTTTTTTCCACTTTCATCCAAGAGCTTCTGTTGTGGTGGGGGAGGGGGTGTCAGAGGCCTTTGCTGGGGAAGGCTTTTATTCAGAGTGCTTCCCACCTGGAAAATTTGTCTCTAACCCGGGACAAAACCGCAATAACTTTACCCAGCTCTATGTTAAACTGCTTGAATTAAACAGAATTACAAGAGAAAACTGTCAATTTTTAAACATTGATGGTCTTATATAGAGTACAGTGTTGCAACAGGATTAGATTATATTATTTTCCTAATTGAACATAATATTTATGTGTCTTTTAATAAGGCTCTTTCACTTTTTTTTGACCCCCTCATCATTCTTCTTCTAGGAAAGAAGGCTAGTGGAATATGTCAGGTCAGTTCTGTTTGTTTTTTGTAAGGTATTATGTTATTGATTACTAGGAAAATCCTGTTCCATTTTAAATTGAGATAATATTTTAGTTTTTTTTTTATTTTTTAATGGAGCAATTTTCCACATCAGTCTCCAAAAGTATGATACCAAAACTGAACAAAAGCCAGAAATATAATTAAAACTAAACTGTAGTCTAAATTTTAGCAGTAATACTTTATCTTTTGTTAAAAATAGATTTAGGACAGCATAAAATGTGAAAGAGGCTCATATGTAGTTTTCAAATCTTTTTTTTTTGTTTCTTTATCTATCAGCTGGTGTTTTGAAACACTGCATTTGGAACATAAAGTTCCATCAGTTTAAATACTAAGTTAGAATCCAAGATACTCTGTTGCTGAATAATAAGATTGCAGAAGTGTAAGAGCTTCAAGATAAGTCTGAAAATCCCTTTGTCCTCTAGATACAAATCTAATGGTTTTGGTTCTGACATGAAGGATGATATTTCTAATCGTTATGGCAAATTAATTCACTAGGGGAAGGTGAGTGACAGTATACTGCCAGCAGTCATGACTTCCTACTTGGGCCTGCCATTTAACATCTTGTTTTATTTTTTAATAAAAAGAAAGCTTTTTTCTCAGTTGGTGATTATTTTCCCTCCGGGGAAACATATTCAGCTTTTCTGCCTGTTAAATATAGAAAATACCAAAATGATAATTAACTATGCTCAATTCATTCCTACTAACTAAATAGAAATAATTTTGGGGCAGTCATCTATTCCTAGTCTGTATTTTTTTACTATAGTACTCTGTCTTTCTCATGCTCATTCTGTGCACCTATTGGCACATACGCGTGGGTGTGTATATGAAACATCCATATATCGCATATTTCTGGGCATATCAAAATGGATTGGGAAGGAGAGGGATAACCAAGAGCAGTAAAGACTAATTGGGAAAGGTGAGTTTATTCCCATCCATGAGACCAGACATGAAATATTTGATGATGCTGAAAGAATTTGTGGTTTGTGAAACATTCTGTTGACTGAAGGAGGTGTCTGACATTCTCAAAAGGTTATGAGATATGGTTCTTTTCAAAAAGAGTAAGAAAGAATAACCAGGAAACTGTAGATCAGTCAGCCATGGGTCAGTGTCTGAAAAGATAATGCACACACCTTGCACACACCTGAAGCAATTTGGACCGGAAAATCAATCCACTATTAAGGGTAGTCCTGGTTCAGTCAGGAGTCAAGGCTAAATTATGTTCTCCAGACAAAATTTCTGTGACTGTATGACTTCAGGCTTACTTCTCTTCCACTCATAAACAAGTTCATTAACTAAAGCAGGCTAAAACAACTCATCCTAAAATGCAGAACACAAAGTGATTATTATTGTATTGGGTTAGAAGTCTTGATTTCAACATAAATTTCTATAGCATTTATGAAAACATAAAATAAATGTATTGATAAATACATTCTCAGAACTTCTACCAAAACAAAAAAATCCTGTGCCTGCAAAAATTTTGTATTTAGATCTATCTCTAGATATATAGCCCTAGATCTAGACTGTGACAGAGACAGAGATATATCTTTTCCAGGTAAATGTATTGAAAAAGGCCATTTGCTCCATTATCTCTTCAAATAGTTTGTTTTTGGTTTTTATTTTTATTTTGCATTTGAAAACTCAGTTATAGCAGATAACTCATAGTGTATTATGGGTCTTATTTTGCTCGGTCTGTATGAGAATAAAGCGTGGGGATTGCATTCAGATGATTGCTGTGTCTTTAGAAAGTCAAGTATAGCAACACTCAGCTATTAGGTATGCATGAGATTACAATATTTTAGATAGAATGCTTGACTTGTGGCTTTTCAAGTATTTCAGATGTAATGTTCCTCAACTAATATCTTTGCCAGGATATAATGTCTTTTGCTGTCTAGAAAGACTATGCATTTATAAGTGCATTTTCTTTTACTTCACTGTAATAACAGAAACAATAAGCACAATCTTTTGACATTTTAAAGACCACTGGTTCAGAGCAGTGGGATTTGAGGATGAACTCAAATCAGATGTCTGAGGCTGTGAATGCTAATCCCGTATTCTTACCCAGGCAGTCTGTAGAATACCTGATTGTTCATAGGAGTCTTAGTATAGATATCTCCTATGGAATGTGCTAGCTTCTGCTGATTCTGTGAAAGAGTTCAGAAATTAGATTTACTCCTTTATTCAGGCACTTAAGATTTGTAATATTGCATAATTAAATGTCTTTTTTTAATTAAAAAAAATTATTTATGCTACTTTATACCTAGAAAGCTGAGAAATGGTCAGAATAAAGAATTTAAATCTTGGGTGTTTAAAATTCTAAAACTGGTGCTTATGAAAACACCCTATGGGTTTTGTACTCAGAAGGTATAAACTAGTTATCTGCAGTAGTTATTATGAATTACACTGGCTAAGAGTTTTTCTCTATGCTTTCAATTCGGTGTACAAACCAGCTAAACACATATCTGCTGGAAAAGTAAGTTGCAATATCCGTGCACGCAAACACACTAGCAGGGCTTCCCAAGTGAAGCGCTGAGTGCGAGACTCATGCAGCTGATTAATGCCTTTCACTTTCCTACATATCCAGGTCATGCAGACTAGCTGAGGGATTTTTTTCTGCTCTCTGAATTTTTGCACCAGACAGCCTGTCAGGAATTTTGTATCTGAAATAGACAAAAACCAGGAAACAGAAATAGAGGAGCTGGAGCACTCTACTTTAGAAAGGGTGTCCTGATCAGACAGAAAAATCCCTCCTCCTCCCACCCCATCTTTTTATTCTATGCATCTCCTACCATTCAATCCCATTTTCTCATGACTGATATCATCAGTTGTGCTTGACATCACTGTGTCAGTATGCCACTCAGGAAACAGACACCTGAAAAACTTCATTAAAACAGATAAAAAACATAGCAACTAGATTTTAAAAAAATCCTAAATTTTTACCTGTGTTTTAAATCCTTACCTCTGAAGACCAAAATGTGAGTTCCAGCTCTGCCTTTGATCCCTTTCCACACATAATGTTCAGGATTTAGTGTACAGAGCATTTTCAAAATCCAAGTGTAGTTAAAGAAAAATCTTTTCAAATGTAAGCCTGAGGGTCCTGCTCCCAGATATACAATAACTAGTACTCTGGAGATTATAAATTCATATAACAGATGCTCAGACAACTCACTCCAATTATCTGTAATGATCATTTTTTAAGTTAAGAAACTGTGACAATTAGCAAATTTCACAAAAATGTAAAAAAAGTTGTTTCAGTTTGGCAGCAGAGAAGACATCTGAGAGAAGCAACCATAACAAACATATCTACCTGCAAACTGTCCTAGAGCTTAGACCTTTCCTCTGCTCTTTTATCTCTAAAATAGAAAATTCCATTGCAAAATATAAGTTCAGAAGCTGATCCTAGTGGAAGAAGAGCCAGTGAGATAATGAGAGTTATCATAGCTCTGGCTTAGGGATCTGCATCTCAAACGATCTTCTTTTCTGTTTGGTTTGGTTTAGTTTGGTTTGGTTTGGTTGTGTGGTGTTTTGGGATTTTTAATTTTTTTTTAAATTTTTTTTTATTTATTTTTAATCACAACAGGAAGAAATGCAGCTGCAGAGACCCAACATGGTTGCGCAAATTTTATTCTCTGTCCATATTTGCCTTCAGATAGAAGTTCAGATAAAAGTTCTAAATAGAATTCAGAGCCTTTTTCAGTACAGAGAAAAGGATAAGCAAACAGTAGAAACATTTTATTTATTTGCTTTCTGCCTGTAACATCTCCGTTAGAAACTACAGAATTTTAAATCAATTATTAAGTCAGGTAAAAAAATGTAAAACTAATTTTTGATGACCTATCCATACCTTTCACAAATTGAAGTCTTCCTTCAGGGGAAACCTGAGTGTTTTTTATGTTCCTTGGACAAGGAATAACATAACGTAGCCTACTCCTGAAACCCTTACTTGAACATGACTTAGAGCAGGTTAATGACAAATCTNTCAGGCCCAGTGGGTGAGTGAGAATTGTGCCTGACACCGGCACGGGTGTGAGGAAAGCCGTTCTGTACAAGCACCAAGGGAAGTGCTGGCTGGGGTGGTCTCTGAAAGCAATAGAGACACTCGCGGTAAAAGCAGAGGAATATTCCGAAACCCCTCCTCGCCCACGGCATTACTCATGCAACTTTAAAGAAATTTCTTTGGAATTTCAACGAAACAGGAACAGCAAGCCTAAAGGTATAGTCTATTAAGCCAGATAGATCATCTAAAATCCCAGTGTGTCATTAAAACTTTGACTATATTTGTACTCAGCTATGCAAATTTTCACTTCAGTAATTTAATTTCCATTATCAAAGCTTTCTAAAGTTGCAAAGCAGCAGTACTATATCTGCTTTTACACTGTATTTGTTATCTATGTACATTAATTAACTAATCTTCACTTCCTTAATTTTTAAATCTAAAAATTGGTTATTACTATTTTTTTTTACTTCACTATATTATCTAGCTTGTACTCTTAGTAGCTACCAGTGTAACTGAAGTACATGAAATTGTCCTAAAATATTATCTTACCAACATCCAAAGTAATATGTATCATGTTATTAATGGCCATATATTTAAATTGGCCCTGTAGCTGAAAGGTAAAATGTTGTGTTTGATTTTGAAGATTTTTAAATATCTTGTGAGATGTATCACTATGTTTAGTCAGGATTTTTAGAGGAAATTAGTTAACATTTAAGAAGATGCACATTGCAATACATGCCAGAAATTACAACCCAGTTTGAATAAAATTCTTTGGCTAACCTATAAAAATTAACATTGTTTAGCATTATAAGAATCTCATTTTGCTTAGTAATTTATTTCACAGTTCAACTCCTTTTAATAATGAATTATACCTTTGAAAGTCTAGACATACAAAAAGAAAGTTCTTGTGACTAAGGTTATCATGTTGAAAAAATGAGACACTAATATCCTGATAAAAAAACACAGGTATTTATTTGTGTATTCTCATCTGTTTTGTCGCCAGACTTTCCAAGATGTATTTTTTCTGTGGCAGAAATGCTACTTTTTATTGAGGAATAGAAACCTAAAATTATAAGCTTCCAGATACTCAAAATGTAAAATCAATTAATAAATTAACATATAAAGAAACTTTTTCTTTTTGAAAATGAATATTACCAAACATAAAATTTATATGTTTGGTAATATTTATCTAGGGTCAAAAGACACTGAAAAGGGTTAGAGATCAAAAAGACAGAGACAGATTTTCTCTCAAGGTGGACCAATTGCTGAATGTGACCAGTTACATTTGCAAAATTAAGGAATATTTTTGGAGGGGAAAAAAAATAGCACTGATAGTTTCTGATAGCATCAAAAAATAGCTAATAATCTAGCTGTTAGTAAACTCCCTTGGTATCTTTGGTTCTTGGAAGGAATTCCCTGTTCTGCTTGATTGTCTCTGGGACTTACATCCATTCTTTCCATACTGTAAATCAATGCCTTGGGGTAGGTGTCCTTTGAAGCTGTTCCAGTTTGCTAAAGCAATTAAAATTTAGCGAAGTATAAAATATCATCATGTTTCAATAGCATAAATTATTGGGAAACCTTGATAAAATATATTATTAGACTCACCTCCAGTGAAGCCACCGTGTACTTTCTTCACGTGCTTGTGGTGTTATCTGTTTTCCTGTTTCCTTGAAAGACTCAAGCTGGAAACCAGTTCAGCCCTTAGACCTCTAGGTCAGGTTTGACTCAGTGGCCTTTAAACTCAGGCCTAGCAGGCACAGCACAGGAACTACAGAAATCCTGTACAAAGACACAGCTGCTTGTCAGTAAAACCCTTTAATCATTTTCAGCCATAAATCTGTTCCAGGTAAGAAGCACACTTATGGAAATTGGACTCAACCCTTCTTTCGTAATCAAAAACCTGTATTAGATACTTCCAAATGTAAAAATCTGCCGTTTTGAGAACCTTAGACTTTGTGTTCATGCTTCACAGAAAATATTATCTTACGTAGAAGGAAGGCAAAATACTTAATGCAAAAGGAGAGTCACATGCCATATATTATCAGTCACAGCTATTTTAAAAAACTATTCTTCTTTTCTCCAGTATGAAGCAAGATAAGATGTAATTACAGATAGTTGGAAATAAAACTCAGAGATTAACCCAGAAGTAACTTCTGAAAAAGTAGCTAAAAAAATTCTAATGCTTTTCAAAAATGATAAAAAGTTTTGCTAAAAATCAGCTTCAAAAAACAGTGTCAATTTGAACGCTCAAAGACATGGGGAAAGAATATGGTGGCTGACTCAGGATTTCAAGCTTCTATTAATTTGTGTAAGTTTTTCAGTAAGTCATAATGCAAGATAAAGAGACAAATCAAACAGAAAAACATGCTAAACAAGGTATATACTATTAAAAAGTCCCTTGAGATTTCAGTATTTTGTATTCATGGATATCCTATTAATTTCTTAAGAATGGAATTTTGGAGAGTCATAGAAACATTTTTTCATTAATTAAAAAAATAATTAGTGACACAATGGATGAAAAAGAAAACCAATTAGTCTATGCCGGCAATTCTTTCCAATTTTCGACTTAAGTTTGGGGCCAGCAGCCTTCCTGGATTAATATCCCACAGATGAGGATATTTTAGGGGAAAAAAAAAGTGTCATTCTTTCTCTTAAGCTAGTGTTTTTAGTTAACTTTATATTAGATACTGCACCACCGATTATTTATCTCAGGAAATTACTCCATAATAAAGGCTGGACAATTGCAAGTGTTACGTAACTGTTGGCTGCTTTTCTGTTATTCGTGGGATTTGGGGAAGCAGGCAGGGAAGTCAGGCAGACAGGCTTCAAGATGGTGAAGAAGAGAGATGTATTTACAAGAAGTTCTTTTTATACACACTAATAAACAAGTACTTATTGGTCAAAGGGAATCCACTGCCTAAGACCTATTGGTCAAGGCTTGTACAACATCTAACACAAAATACAGAGATTAAGAAAGTACAAGAAGTACAGTTTATCTATATTCTCCATGAGAGAGAAAGGAAAATTCTAAAACAGTGCAACTACAACCTAACAAGTCCAGAGACAGAATAAGAAAATGTTAGTTCCTTACAGTCCTTATTAAAAATGAATTTTAGCTCTTCTGGAAGCAAAAAACCCATTGTTTCCCATTATAATAAATCTGGTATACATGGAAAAGGAGTAATCAAAAACCAGCACTGTTATCATAAAAATGCAGCCAATTTCCAGTTACATTAAGCAATCAGAAATATATTTAGCATTGTATTTCAGTGTGTAAGTATGTAATTTAATACCAAGAATCACTTAAAACAATCCAGTGAGGTTCTGATTAACAGCAGGTATCTAAGATAAGCTTGTTTGAGAGAAATGTGTTTTGTATCTGATCTGCCTTCACTTTTAAAACGATGCTAAAATAAAAGCCTTTATACACCAAACATACTGAGCTAGCAGAATAATGGAGGAATACAAAGTGTTTAGAAATACATAATTTCCTTCATAATTTTCTTGGAGATTTCTTGAGGTTTTTTGTTGTTTTGATTGGGTTTTTTTTTCTGTAATCCAACACATCAAACAATTTTCCAATGAATTTTTAAGTTCAGTGTTATTATAAATACATTATTGGTTGCTGTTGCTTGTGCAGTGCAAACAAGATCCTTTTATTGCAGCAAACACATTTTCTACATGTAACTGATATAAAATCACAGTGTAATGGATAATTTCATTGAAAAAAGTATTCATTCTCTACTGTCAGAACACAGTGAAGGAGAATGCTTTCTGGTTTTGCTGAGGTTATATTCCATATTCCTAACAGAGTAAAGTGCTTTTCTTCAATCACTATAAAATATTACTAAAATAATTTGGTTGTGAATCCCATTTTAACCTGAGTTACATAGGAATCCAGAACGTCTGTACCTTCTTGTCATAGTTTAAATGTCAGGTGGAGTAAAACTATGTGACAATTGCAGACACTCCCCTCATCCGTTACACAGGGGTGTATCAAGGACACTGTGATACCTCCCATGCTTCCAAGTGTACCTGTCATCCATTGGTGTAACAGGCAGTTGAGATGTGATGGCTGTGGCACTTTATTAGAGTAGTCCATCAATTTCTCTGCATCACTAGGCCCTTCTTTCTTCTAACCTGGAACTAAGGAAATTAAAAGGAAAAAAAAAAAATACAATGCTTTGTTGTTGTAAAAAGACAGAAAAGATGACATTCATTTATTTTGCTGTCCATTAAAATAAATAAATTAAAAAACGTTCCTTATAATTGGATATTTTAATGGTGCTCTTCAATAATTTCAAACAGCAAACAGGACTCAAGCTACATTGAAAGAAATTTTTAGTCTGAGTCTTTTAAATTTCTAGCATTATTTTTTTCTGGAAGATATTGGTCTTGGACCCTGAAAAACTGCAATTTCATCAGGATCTATTATCCTATTAGTACTAGCAATGCTTGATGAGGCTGTTTGAGAATCATTACATTCTCAAGGCTCCAGTGGTTTCATGGAATTAAGAAAATGGTAATGGGATTGATGAGGACCTTGTACTCATGATGGAATTTTTCTTTACATTATTTAAATTTTGATTTACTCCTACATAATTATGTATTTCAAAGTCAAGATGAATCAATGCATTGAACAGATAAATGTCAGACTATAATTGGCAAATGTTTCATAACAAAATAGAGAGAGGCTCTTAATTTTCAATTACACTTAGCATTCCACAAGAACCATCTTCCACATTAGAATCCTGCACCATACTATATCAATATTCTATTAATATTTGCCTATAATACACTAAAAAATATCCCCAAAAGACTTTCCATCCATAATATACCCTGTATGAGGAACATAATTTTGAATTTATAAAACTATAAGAATGCATAAGGGTGTCAGATAATAAAGTATAAATTTAGGGTGGGGAGAATGACAGGTCCATATGTGGTTTTATTGTTTGGTACCATAACAAGAACAGGAAAAAAAATAAGAAAGAATGCAAAAAAACTGGAACATAACTTTAGATAGCATTGAACTATCAGGATTTTGTTTTTCAACATTGGACAAATTTAAGGAAGACCTTCCTTCTAGGATGTGCAAATGAACAGTGAATATTTATTGAAGGAGTTACTTGAATTCACGGTGAAACTGGAGTTAATGATGCCACTTTTATAGATAGATATGATCTTTTCCAAAGCATCCTTTCTCAAAAATGAAGTGCTTTTTCTAGTATTTCTCATTATTTTTCAGTTTTAAGTTCTGTTGACATAAGCACACGCCTAATTTTCTGAGTTCATTGCCTGTCCTTGTTATATTGTAGCAGTAGTAATACAGTCTGGTTTCTGCAGCTATCCTTCTTCGTACGCTGTCTCCATAGATTTTGCCCAGCCTCTTGATCATTAAAAAATGGATTTACACTGAACTGACAGACTTGATCCCAGCTCCAGAAGCTAGTTGAATGGGAGAGTTCTAGCTTCTCTTTGTGTCTGACAGCCTGTCTCAAAAACTGGAAAAGTAATGCTCTGGTTATTCTTGTTCTCTATTGCCCAGGTTTTTCTAAAGTGACATAGAGAGAGAAATAAAAAAATCCCAAGCCAGTAAGGATAAGGGCTCAGGAGAACAGGAAAGAGATATTGTTCTCTTTATGAGGTTCTGTCCTTACATGCAAAAAAATTCTGAATGTATTTTCTAGCTCCATGTTTCTGACACTATTTCCAGGTTTGAGATACTGAATTTTAATTGTTAAATCCTGATTATATTTTTACTGCATGACTGGAAGCAGCTAATGTTAAACTAAGTTTACTTTTTTTGCTAAGAATCTTTAGATATTTATTAGTGTATATTCCCTGAAAGGAAACCTCATCTTCAACATTTATAGTATTAGTTGGTGTGGAAAAATGGCTGGGGGTAAAATTAGAGGAAACAGAGAAGTTACATTCACACCTGTGGTGGTGCCCCTGCCTGCCTTCTCTAATGAAACCTATTGTCTTGATTTTCCTCAGGACAGTGAGCCTGAGGGGGAGGCAGAAGGCGAGGCTGGGGAATTCCCCACATTTCCCGCCTCTTAAGTTGTCCCTCAAAGCTTTAGTTACTTGCCTTTCCCCTGCTAGTTATTGCATATGTATTTGGTTACTTTAATATTCATCAGTTGCTGAAAAGTTCTTCGTTCTTTGTACCCCCATTGGTTTATTTGAATGTACCCCTCCCCTTGTTTCATTTCATTGGACACTTGCCCTTATATAAGCCTTTCCGGCTGGCTGGTCCCTTGTTCCTCCCCTTATACCACCCCTTTCGGTTTCCCTTAAAACCCTCTGTAACTGACAGCCCTTTGTTCTCTGGCCACCCCCCATCATGTCCTTGTTCTCCCATTTGGGAATAAAGGCTTGCTCTCCATGGCAACCGAACCCTTCCCGTACCTCCACGGCGTCACTATATTGTTACTGCCTTCTGCCAGACCTGTTGAGGTCTTTGCAAACAGCTCCAGGCTTGTGAGCAGGATCCAACAACCCGTACTAAAGGGACAGAAAAAGCAGTCTCTGCAGAGGCACATGTGTCCATGTCACACACTGACCTACTGGGCGGTCAAGCGGGCAGCGACACACACCCTAACAGAATGTGTACAGAAATTATAAGGTAAAATGCAGCTGCTACTCCCTGGATGGAATGCAGTGGTCATGCTCAAAACCTATTCCACCAAGATTCCTCACACGCCCAATCTGCCACCATAAACACCTGCTGAGGGGGATGGAACAGAGGGTGGAGCAGAGTGGAAACCTTGTGGTCAAGGCTCTGTTGAAACCCTTGCAGGAAGAGAACTCTATGGTTCTTTGCAGCTGATAAACCCCACAGCAGCTGTCAGTCAGGGGGGATAGGAGAAAGTGTCTGGCTGCCAAGCCAGCAGCTCTGGTGAATTCACTCTCCTCAGATGAACTTGGTTCATTACAGCCTAATTTTAATATTAACTCACACCTCCATCCCAAAGTTACTCACCCCCAAAGTATGACCACCCCTCACTGGGGATGTGCTCTATATTTTATTGACTGTACCTTTAAGAGCAAAGTGAGAGAATTTTACACCAATCAATAACAAAGGTAGGTAGGCAGAGTCACTCAAGCTCCACCTAAATATAAAGAAATACTATAAAATTAAGTTGAGAGAAGGGAAAAGTTAGGGAAGACTCCATAGTAACTGCTGGGATCAGTCGGTGGGCTGAGCCTGTCTTCTCCCCTGTAGGGACGCTTATTGTGTAAGAACCATACTCAGTGTGTGCTGAATACTTTTATTGGAGATTAGAACTTCTCTGTGCATTGCTTTGAATACATTTTTGCAGTCAGATGCCATAGCATGCAATCCTCAAACCTTAGCCTGTCACAATTTTATATTAACAAAGAGTGTTACTCTGTAAGCTGTTGGTGTGAGTCCTTCATGGGCTCTGGGAATTACTGACAGAGGGGAACTACTGGAATAAAGTAGAAGATCCACTGAGGGCTCTCCCTTATGCTGTCCATGTGTGCCTCTGAGTTAGTCAGTCAAACCACCCTCTAGTCCAGCAGGATTGCTTAGTGAAGGGTCCCCACAGACAGACTGGTGGGGCATGAGGGTCTTGGCTTCCCTGGGGCAATGACAGACAAATCAAACTCTAAGGGTCAAGACAATCTCCCCTTTTCACGTGACAGTTGGCCACTTAAATAACATTATATGACAAAGTAATTAATGACTTTCTTATCTCTGTCTCCCTGTATTGTTACTTTTGTCAAACTTCATTATAACTTGAACAGGAATTTCTATGCATGATCCAGGTTATAGAGAAAAATACAGTTCTGTTACAATAATTACCCCAAGAGGAAAACACCTAATAAACTCTCCTTGGAACTGTGGCCATTTCCAAGGCAAAAACAAATCAGTTGGCGGCAGTACAGATTAAGTCAGTCTTAATTGTACACTTCCAGTGATTTTTAAGAACAAGAAATAAGTAGATTTTTTTTTTTTCCTGGACAAAATGTTTCGTGCCATTTCAAATGCAATGGGGTATATAAGTCATCTGCTCAGGTCTGAGATGTGTGTGTATTTACATAAGTAGTTGCTGGATCAATGCTAACTGCATAATAAGTCAGTATTCCACTTAATATTATGGCATCTGGTAGGAACCAATTCTTCAGTATGTTAGAAAACCATACAGGTCCAATGTCCTTCCTTTGCTAGCCCATTAATACATATTTTTTAGAATGGATAGCAAAGCATAATTTAGGAAATATTTTTGAACACTTTTATATTTTTAATTAACAAAAACACTCAATGTTTATTTATGTTGAACTATCTGAGGGTCAGTATGTCTGTTTCAAACTCTACACTTATTTGCAAAAGAGAAAAAATAACTTGGGTTCTTTCCATGTGCATAAAAAATTATTGTCAATAAAATGCATAATTTATTGAATTTTGCATAGAAAATATATAAGCCTTGAAATCTATCTTTGGAATACATTTTGAAATTATAAAAGTCACCTCTAGCATCATTTCACACTTGAAATGCAATCAAAGCAAGCTTTACTTAATAAGATATTTCTACTACAGCACACAGTCAGTTTAACGGGTGGTAATTTGAAGTAACTTTGATAAGGTTAGGTCATAGTTTGAGTGAGCTAATCTGAGTTCAATGATAAATGAACATGCTGTGTTAACTGGTAGGAACATGGGAGAATCAGAGCTAATAGACATTATTTTAACAAATTGCCATTTTAAATCACCTTCCTGAGGGTCTTTAAGCAGGATTGCATCAATTACATGCTTACAGCTCACATTAGTGATACACATTAAAAAATTTCCCACATGAATAATTTAGAAAAAAAATTGACTATCAAACCCCTGTGTGAGTTAGCTCTGGTCTATTTAAGCAAAGTTTTACTTAAATGATGCATGACATGCAATATTTCAAAGATGTTCCTTCTGAGATCATGAAGACAAGATACAGAGGTAAAAAATGTCATTTCAATGGTTGCATACTCTTCCATATGCTTTTAGCTTTTCTGATGTGTGACATCTTTGCTGGTTCTGTTATTTACTTCTCAGGACTGACTCACTTTAAAAAACTTACTCTTCAGTAGGATTTCTTTTCTTTGACATTTTCTGCTAAGTGAATGGAGACACAATTTGTCTATTAAATTAATGGCATAAGAATGAGAAGAGATAAGAATTTTTTGACAAATAATTTCCACCAGAAAGAATGTCATTTTAAAAAGCCCTGCATTGTTTTCCCTTTAATAGCAGAAAATTTCAAAAGCTACCTGGAAGAGAGCATAGAAAAAATTTGATACCATGTGAAGATATCTTTTTCCATTTTTCTTCAGAAATAAAAATTAGTTTGCTTAAAAATTCCACTTGGGGGCCAAAAAAGAAAAAAAAAGTACTGGTTTTGGTTGGGATATAGAGTTTATTTTCTGCACAGTAGCTGATGTGGGGCTATGTTTTGGATTTCTCCTGGAAACAGTGTTGATTACAAAGGTTACAAGAAAGGCAAAAATAATATCACCTGAACTATAAGAAGGGACTGATTCTGACCGGAAAAGCCATTCTGCAAGGCTTACATGATGAGAGAATGCAAAGTTTCATGATATATGCACAGTCTGCGAAAAACTCAAAGTTCTTATTTCATCATGTTTTATTTTAAGCACTTAGCTTAGTGACTATTGTAATGTGAATCATGCCTTTGGTTAAGTTGTGTGATAAAAGGGATTTTTCATGTAAAATAAAGGAGTACAAAGGAACAACGACAGGTGGGGTAGCTGAAAAATGCCCTCATCTGGCTGCTATGAAAGCCACCATGGGAGTAGCCCAGGTCACATTGTCATCAATCCATAAAAGCCACACCTCCCCACATAAGAAAAAAGGACCTTGCACTTATCCTTCTTGAATTTCATGAAGTTCTTATGAGGGAGAGTGACGTAAGAGAAAGGGGGTGAGGAGGAAGGGAGGGAGAGAGGGAAGGAGGGAGTCGAGCTGCAGCCTTGGGGGCTCTTATGTCCAGTTGTCAGAAAGTGGGAAGACTGGGATACAGAGGCAGCTACTGGGCAGACTGAAGATCTGAGCCCAGCTGCTGGAGAAATCGCCACCTTACTCAGGCACATGTATATGTGAGTGTATGTATATATACTTCCCAGTAATGCAGCTACATTCTGCTAAGCTGGAGAGAGGAGCACAGTATGGCCACTGATGTTTTTGTGTTTCTGCAAGTGCTGAGTGTATCTGTCTGAGCTGATCTGTGCAGCTGGCCGTGTGTTTGTACCTACAAGCAAGACATGGGGATGCATCAACCTCATCTCCCTTGCACTTCTGAATTTTGTACTCCCTTAACAGTTTCCTTTCTAAGTGTAAAAGACTGGGCTCTGGAACTACTCCTAACTTGGACACATTCATTCATCACTTAAAATTGTGCTTGATCAATTTTAACCTAAAACTCGTTTGGCAAGATGATATATGTAAAATCAAAATCCAATTTCTTGCATCTGATGTAAAGAGAAGACATTTAAAGCAGCAGGAATGGATATCCCCTGACACTGAGAAGCAAAATTCTTGGACCTGTTTTAGTACTTTTATATATTTTATTAATAGCATTAGTTATTGTCACTTCAGTCCTTAAATGTTTTTTTATTCCTCAAACTTAGAAAATTATATTCTCTTTTTTGAATGTAATAAGGAATAATTAATTTTGTATGGCATCCACATTGATAGTATAATAGTTTTTAAAATTATAAACTTTTAATTTAATTTTCCTTGCTTTTGGTTTTCTAAGTCAAATATTCAATATTCCTGGAGTTTAGTGTTTTATGTATTACACTAAAAGTGTTCAGATCAGATTCTCTTAAGTTCTAAAAATTATCAAACATATCACAGAATCACAGGATCATAGAACAGTTTGAGTTGGAAGAGACCTTTAAAGGTCACCTAGTATGTGTTTTTAGCAGATAACTGATGCTGTAGGGGATGTAGGTATTTACACCTTGATTGCAATGTGTCACCTTTCTGCTTCAGTGAATTGCATAGCTTTAAATCTTTTAGATCGCATCATCTTGTGTAATGTCAACTCACATTGGCTTTTCTGCATGACACAATGTAACGTGATGGGAGGTGACACAGAAAATGTAATGCAGTATGACACATCAGAAATGTAGAGTGCTGCAATTGGATAGTTGGTGTCAATTTAGATAGGAGACTTCAAATCCAAAATGGATCTGGCAGACACTAATGGAGTGAATGTTACAGTAACTACTGTATGTGTGAAACTGTGAATTCTGCAGTTCATAGTGTATTAAAGAGGTTCCAAAGTCTGAAATATTTGAAAGAATCAGTACTTGTATTTGACAGAGGCATACAGGTCTAAAGTATTCAAAAAAGTTATATATTGCAAAATGTCCCCATCCCTGTTTTTACTATTTTCTGTCACCATTACTTGCTTATTTTAATTCCTTTTCTAAGCTATGGTCTACCAAAGCAAAATGATTAAAAAGTTATATGCAACTGTTTTATGACATTATACCAAATTTAATTAGCATCAGATAGTGAAATGCAGCAGGTATGGATGGAAAAGTAGCACCCAATTATCCCAGAAAACACTTTTAAATACTGAACTCATTATGAGTTATTTTTTTTTTTTTACATTCGAATGGACTTTCCACCAGATAAATCTGCTGAACAAGTCAGAAGTTCTAAGAATTTTTTTACAAGACAACCTGTGCCCTTCAGACTGTGATCTAATTTTATATAAACAAACTACAATACTACTTCTACTACGGTAGTAACACTATTGTATTAGATTAGATAATTTTTTAGAATTAAAAAAGAATAGAAAGTCCAAATAAGAAAAAGAAGGTAAACAGAAGAGTACAAAATATGTTGTTCTGTGAATATCAGATGACTGTGAAGTGAAATGAGAATTTTCTAAATTTTTGGTTAATTTTGTTTCCCAGAGAAGCTGTGAATGTTCCATCCTTGGAAGTGCTCATGGCCAGGTTTCACAGGACCCTGAGCACCCTGGTCTAGGTGAAGAAGCATCTGCCAATGGCAGGTGGTCAGAACTGGATAGTCTCTCAGGTCCCTCCTAAACCAAATCATTCCATGATTCTATGATTTCTGTTTTGTCAAATCATTTGTACATCTGAGACTCATTGTCTTTTTCCCCTAGGAAATTGTCTTTTTTTCCTTTTCTTTTTTTTTTTTTTCTGTTTTGCTTCTGGTTTTGCTTTATTTCTTTTTATGTGCCAACATGTTTTCTACTGTGTGTTATCTCTTCTGTGGTTCAGCTCTTTCACAGGGGCAGAAGTCATTAGTTTTCCTTAAAGATTGAAAGTATTTTAATCTATTATAGAACTCTCAAGTTTTCTCATAATCTGTGCTCCAGAAGAAGAGAACATTTTAAAATATCTATGGATATTCATTTTCTTCACTGAAAGAAAAATTAAATCATCTATTATTGGGCTGTATAAAAAGACTAAGTGGGAAATGCAGTGTTTTAAAAAATCTGAAGTATGGGAAAGTTTGGCATGTGAGACAGGAATTCTTTAGGGCCATACTTAGTATTTAAAATGAAATCACCAACCATAGCCTGAGAAAGTCTCTTGTGCAGGACAGCAACTCATGGGATATCACAATGCCTACTTTTCTGTTAGGAAAATGGGCAGAGGGGAGGGGGGGGCAAGAAAAAAAAACAACTAAACCACTGTGTTGCAGAATAGAGCTGAAAACCAGGGTGCAACAGACAGGGGTGATGCACTGTAGCTGATAAGACACTGAGAAGTTTAATTTCTTTTTTGTACTATGTGGTTTTAGCCCTTCAGCAAAAGATCTTTTTTGGGATGACTGCTACCCTTCTCTAATGATTCTTTCTTTGCTGAGACAATATTTTGCTGTTTTTTCCCAGTAGTGTAGCAGGATAACTTGAAGTGGATTTTTTGTTCTTTTTCTCTTCTATCTGTTAAAGTTCTTTTGCCAATATTTCAATGGCAAAGACAAGTGCATCAATGTTTTGGAGGAAGAAGAAAATCAACTTTACTGTGAGATTCACCAGCAGTGATTTATTCCCCTGTGCAGTTTTTGCACTTCCCATTGTTTCCCATTAAGTTAGAATAACACCTAATTTTTGCAAAGTCACGTGCAGTGTTTCCCAGTGAATGCTATTTGCCATCATCATTTTGACAGAATCAATACAATGATGTGTTACAGATGAGATCAGACAAAATGTGAAAGATAAATTGTAGGACACAGTCTCATTCAGCAGCAGAATGTCTGGAGATGTTGATGGTCAGTCAACAGTTTAACATCACTCACCCAAAGAAGGGTATTAACAAGCTCATGGATCCCTGTGGGTCCCATTTCTGACTTTCCATCAGCTTCTTGCCTAAGGCCCTATACTGAATATTTTTTGATCATAACCGCATTAGAGGTCCAATACATTCTTTTACAAAGTAGAGACTCAGCAATCACATCCTAGCTATTTGTTGGATCAAAATGTAAGAGAGAAGGTGGTTGTGTGATTTCATGTGCCCCTGAGTTAGAATCTTATCCTAAGGACATTGATTACCTTAGACATTACCCAAACTAATCTATTCAGTTACTTCTGTAGTGGCAAGTAATTGGCTATCCCTTACAATAGGTAGGGTAAGATGATTCAATCATTTTTTAGCTGTTTCTACATGTTTATTAGACTTCTTGTTAATGTATTGACTTAGGGCTCAGTTCTGTGTTTATTCATTTATGAGATAACTTTGCTTTATCAGCTGTACTAAAGTTCTTTGGAACCATTTAAGCACAAATTTAAACATGATGTTCTGCAGACTGTGGCCACATTTTGCCACATTTTTCTGGAACTTTTTCATCCTTTGGATACTATCCTTGTGGTTTCTGGCTGTGAAACTTAGCCTTGACCTGTCTATCACATCCGGTTAATATGTCCATTCATCTCTTTCAAAGAGTGTTTCTGAGTATGGAAACTGCTTTAGCAGAGTAAAGCAAAGGACAAGATGCCTTTTCCAGTGTTTCTGGCCAATTTCCAAATTTGGATAGCTTTAGTTTCACGTAAGTGATTTAAACACATCAGGCTCTTAGTAAAAAAGGAAATAAAATCTATCTTAGGAAACAAGGAAATATTATCCACGGTGTGGTTTTTGATATTCATAGCATATTGTGCCTATTCTCCAATATCTGTAGAACCCTCCAAGCAGTGGGGTCAAACAGTGTCAGTATATGACTTGGCACTCCAGGACCCATAGCATTGTGAGGCTTCTCTGTCTAAACTTGGCTGGGTTTGCTTCCTATTTTGTTCACTTTTCTGAGACATGAATACAGAATCATGTTATTCTTGTTGTTTCTTTACACACAATATGATTTTTCTTATTCTTTTCTTTATCTGTTAACCATAAGCATGCACAGTTACACACAGAAATACACATGCTGTGCATGATTTTGTTTGTCTAAATTGTGCCACATCACTGGCCTTAGGATATCAAATGACAGAAAAACTGTTTCAGGTAGGGCTGCACTTTCGTAGCAATGAATTTTCTTTCTGTTTCCCTGAGCTTTTCAAGTGGTGCTCAGTGACAGGACAAAAGGCACACAGTACAAACAGAAACACAAACTGAACATCCGGAAACATTTTTTTACTGTGAGGTTGACAGGATTGGCATAGGTTGCTCAAGTAAGTTGTGGAATTTCCCTCATTGGAAATATTCAAAAGTTATTTGAATGTGGTTCTGGACAACCAGCTCTAGGTGACCCTGTCTGAGCAGAGCTTTTGGGTAAGAGGATTTCCAGGGGTCACTTCCAGATTCAATCATTCTGTAGGTCTGTGACAACCAATGATGTGAAATAACCCTAGTTATTACTGAAAAACTGAACTGTGTTCTAGTTATCACTGGTGCCTAGGAAGGTATTATTCCATCCCTTTGTGAAACTAACATTTGGTCAAACACTTAGTTCAATCCTAAAGTTTATAGGCCTACACACTGGATCTAGCCCCTCTAGGCTCCCTTTACATCTCAGTGGAAAGAAACACGGTTTTTTTAAATGAAGATTAATTTTTTCCTTGATAGATGTGTAGTTTTGGTGCATAATTCACCTTAGCCTAAAATGCCAGTCTCTCCACTGACTATAAAGGAAACCTACCAGGAGACCCTTGGATGCAGGTATCTGCTATCAAATCACACTTGTTCAGATGAATGTGCCTCTAAGTTACTGTAACTTGGTAAATTAGCATTTTCCTTGACTCATATATTTTCAGATCGATAGAAACCTCAAAACAGAAAATAATTTTAAAGTATTGTTTTGTAAATCATGTATGCAATGCTATGTAAATGACTGGTCTGGTTGATTTATCTTCATTTTTCTGAGTCTTCTTTTGAGATCCATGCCCTTCAATCTAAAATCTCAATCTGCTCTGTCTGAGATGATTTGAGAGCAGTAATGAATTACCTAGATAGACAAAGACTATTCTGAATAGTCTCTATTTAATTCCCATAAAATTCTCCCTGCACAACCTGCTTATAAAAGAAAAGAAAAATGTTTTTTTTCCCTGGAATTTGGTTTGGACATAGCCTCAGGTTTGGCATCATCACTGGAGATTTCATATATCTCAATTTATAAAAGGTAACAAATTTATGTCTGGTTCTCCTACATTCAGTGGAATTTCATGTTGAGAATATAATTTGATTTTTCCTTTATAACCCTAGAAAAGGCAAAAATGCTGATCTACTAAAAAAGTCTGAACTTCATAGCTTTATTCTGTTTTAGTGAAGGTAGCAACACTATTGTTATCTCACATTTAAAATGAAAAAAAAAATCTAAAAAATGAAAATGCATTAGAGAATCTTCTTTCTTACAAGACTATGATTTTATTCCCAGTAGTTAAAATATAATTATCAAATAAAGCTTGCATTTTTGTTGCATTTGGGAATGATATTTGCTGTATTTTTATTACCTCTGTAATTTTCAAAATGTTAATGTATGCATACAGTTGCAGATGAAATTTATTAAGTTAATTATCTTTCCAGTTATTTTCCAGTAAAATTTACATTTTACATTTTTTGTTGGATTTTTCTGTGGTAGTTAATTACTCTCTTGGTAGATGTGACCTTGTTCCTTAGCACAGAGGGGGATATATATTTATTCACAGAAACAAGCTTCTACATCCTAAATTAGATAATAAAAGTCTTGTTGCATTCTGACAGTATACACTACTACATTTCATCTTAGAGATGTGGCATTATCTCAGTAATATCAGGCAAATACCAAACAAATTAAACAGTGCTATAAAGCAGAAGAAAAAATGGAATAAAAACCCCAGGATAATGTGAAAGAATTTCAAACACTATGTTGTTCAGCAACTGTTTGATAAATTGTCTAGAAGATGCTAGCTGAAAATACCATTGTAAAAGGTAGTAGTGCAGAATATTAGTAATTTTGCTGTTTTCAAGATATAAACTGTTTTAACTCAAGCATCCACAAAAAGTTTGTGTTTGATTAATGCCTGCTTTTTTAATTTCTTCCTGTAACTATGATTAGTGAAGAAATTCTGACTCTGGGCATTTATTTTTTATTACATTTGAGTGATGGAACTGTGAAAGTATGTTTAGATTTTATGCAATGACAGCTGCACTTCCTGTAGTTTTAAAATAAACTGGTAGTATTGCAAATGAGAAGATCTATGAATATTTATTTTTTCAAAGAATTATTGAGCTATAATTAGTGCATGTATGGGGCATAGTTTTAGATTACTTAAATTTTATGTCATAGCATAATTGTTAAACAAAAGTAGATTTTATTATGTCATTAAGAACTCAGATAACAGAAACACAGAATCATTTAAGTTGGAAAAGACCTCTAAGTTCATCAAGGCCAACCTTTGACTGAGCACCACTTTGTCAGTTAAACCATAATGTTCAGTGCCATGTCCAGCTCTTTCTTCAACGCTTCCCATTAAAGACTCCACCACATTTCTGGGCAGCCCATTCCAATGCCTGAACATCCCTTCAGTCAAAGAGTTCTTGAAGTCCAACCTGAACCTGCCCTGGTGCAGCTTGAGTCTATGTCCTCTTGTCCTGTCACTTTTTGCCTGGGAGAAAAGGCCAATGTCACCTGGCTACAACTTCCTTTAAGGTAGCTGTAGAGACTGATACGGTCTCCCCTCAGTCTTCTTCTTCAGCTTAAACAACTCTAGCCTCTTCAGCCACTCCTCACAGGACTTATTCTCTAGACCCTTCACCAGCTTCATGGACCATCTCTGGAAACTCTTAATCATTTCAAGATTTTTCTTGAAGTGAGGGGCCCAGACCTGGACACAGTACTTGAGGTGTGGCCTCACCAGTGCAATTAATAAGAAGCAACAGTATGAAATGCTAATTAAAAATAAATAAATAATAAATAAATAAGTAAAATGGTCCTCAGCCAGTTTTTACAAACCACGTACCAACCATTCTCTGGTTTTGGTCAATCAGTCTGTCCAGTCATTTCATGAGAGGAGTCATAGAAGCTGACTTCTATGAACAACTTCTACTCCCAAACCTCTTCCCTCTCTAAAACATTGCCAAGGACCAGAACCATTCCTCTCCTGTGTTAACTGACATGTAAGGAGATTGTCTACTTATGGAAGCAATGGATTATGTATGGATACACTGTCAGGAATTTGCTAAAACCCCCCAAATCTTCCAAAATAAACATTGTTCAAATTTTTCCAATTTTGTTCAACCTTTCCTTTATCTTGCGAAAAATATGTCTGTTGAATAGATAAAGTAGCAATGGAAAATTATTCCATGACAGTTAGGAGATATTTAAAGCACTGGAGACATGGCAGAGACAGAAGGGCTTTTGGAAGCAACCCACGAGGGTTCTGCATATTCAAATATCTTTGTTCCCTGTCAATTCACAAATTCTTCTTCCTAATTTTCATATTTAGCACATTTCCAAGTATTATTCTGAAATAAATCCTCCAGTTTGCTTTGAAAAAAAAAATCCAAGTGAAGTCCTAAATATTGTTTACCCCAAATACTTCTCCTTTCCAGCAATAATGAGAAGTCTGTATGAGTTTTTTGCCTCTGTGATTAACCTACATGGTTCTCTATGCAACCTCAGCAAGAATTTATCTCAAATCTTTGTGTCAAGAGTGTTTGCTGTCATGCATATCCCAAAAAACACATATTCTTAAGGTCTGCTCCAAAATACGTCTCTGAGAGTTGAGTCCTTCTCTTATTTTTAGCAACTATGAAGTTTAAAACCAAGTAATGGTGTACCATGAGTCAAGGTGACTCTATATTTTATTTTCGGTTTGACTTCTCAACAAACTCAGAGAAGAAACTGTCTGACATATGCCTGACTGCATTTTGCAATAAGAACTGAACAGAACTGGTGGAAACTCTCTTGGAAGTGAGGTGGAGGTGCTGCAATTGATAACAATGACAGATACACCCCTGAAAGGAGATTTGGAGCAACCCAGACATATCACTGTGGGAGAATAACACCTTACTATCCACCAAGAGGACTTCTGAACTAAACAGAACTGCTTCTGTGTGCAATAAATTAGTTTGCCCTGTTTTCAGGTCCTGTCATCTGAAATATTCTTTTTCAGCATCAGTTGCTATAGTCCTTCAAACAGAAAAAAAATTAATTGGTGAAAGTAACACAAATGACAGTGCAAAAATTCAGAAAGACTGCACTTAATTTCTCAAATACTGTTTAATTTACATATCAAAAGGTGTTTTTGAAAGATAAGAAATATTCCAAGAAAAAGAAGTAACTTCTCTGAGATTGTGAAAATAACATGTCAGTTATTATGATATTAACTGACAGGTAAAAACATGTTTAATCAGGAGCAGAGAGAGACTGTCAACTCATTCCCATGAATGAACCCGTTTTACATAATTTTAAGTTATTATTAAAACATAATCTATTATTATATAAGATAGTCTTGGCATTAATATGTCTTTTAAATTCCATTGCACATAAAATGAGAGGTTTTCATATTATGTAATTTTCATCATGAGCAGTGTGACCCCCATAGCTGAGGTCACAGGGTCTATTTTAGACATTTGTTCTACTGTAGAATTGTACCTAGCAATTTTCTGTTTCAATAAAATATAAAGTTGAGTCATATATTCATCAATAAATAGATCATTTAAGGTTAAAGATTCTTACCTGGCAAGTCTGAATCTTATAAAGGAGTATGTCTTAGACACTCAGGATTCTACTTCCAACCAGGAGTTTATTGTTGCAGACAGGACTGAGACTATGAGTTCTCCAATTTATACGGAAAGGAAGAAAAAGAAACGGAAAGAAAGGGAAACAAAGAGGGAAAGAAAGAAAGGAAAGGAGAAAGGAAGAAAGGAAGAGAAAGAGAAAGAGAGAAAGAGAGAAAGAGGGAAAGAGAGAAAGAGAGAGAAAAAGAAAAAAAGCAAGCAAGAAAGAAAGAAAGAAAGAAAGAAAAGAAGCAAGAAAAAAAAGCTGCAAAGTGAACTGTCTTATGGCTCCCTTGAAGTTTTAAAATGTCACACAAAATATAAAAGCAATTGATGGTTCCACACAGAATATCAGCTCATGCTCAAAAATATTAACATTACTTTTTAAAAGTCATTAAGATTACTTAAACAAAAGCTCATTTACAGTTTGATCATAAATACTTATTACATAAAATAGTTGCTAGATGCAATAATATTATTAAATTTTCATTTCACAAAATGACTTACAAACCTATTAAGAAGCTTTAAGACAGTGGTTGTGTGAAACACTGTGCTAAAGCAATATGCATGTTTTCTTAAAAGAGTTTATGTGCCTGCTAGACTTAATATATGACTTTAAGTTATGTAGTGTACTATAGTGTGCCGTGTAATTTGATAAATATAGAGAATTATGTACACGAAACTGCACACACAGTATAAGTAATTTCCCTGAGGATACTGGTGACATAATGATAAACCTCAAGAACTCTGCTCAAATGATTTGTTAATGTCACAAGTAGTCCCAAACAGAATTGCAGTTTCTTACGTACATTCAAGTGTATGCAATTTTTATAATATAAAGTAAAAGAAATCATTCTTTCTGATAAACACTACTAGTTTAAAATTAAATGCAAGCAATATTTTCTGCTTGCTGTTCCCTCACACTGTGCTCCTTTCTCCCCTTCTCCAGTCGACTTTTGTCGCTTTCTCATTCCACTGTTTCTTCTGCTTCTTTTCCCCTATTCTGTATCCATACTTCTCAATCCTCTTCAGCAAATAATATTTTCAATCAAATCCACTTATTGCCACGAATTTCCCTAGGGGAGGACATGAATCAGTAGCAGATTAAGCTTATTCAGAATGTTAAATGCACTACTAATAAAACCATTGAATACTCACAAAAGGGAGACATTTCTTTGCAAAAGGAAGCACATTTAACAATATTTTCTAGGGACCTACCTGGGATAACTCCCACCCAAGACAAAAAAATTGAGTAAATCTCTCTGGTATTGCTTTTCTTTCCATCAATTATTTCTTTTATAAGACCTTACATATGAGAAAAGGTTTCTCTTCTCTCTGTCTCCCAGAACCTGCTGTTTAATATGTTTCCTTCCCTGGCAGAAAACCAACCGCTACTTTAGAATTTTAAGAGAATAAGCATAGAATTCACTTTAAACAGGTTATTTTCCCCTCTCACAATCCATAATATGATAAAACACCACACCTGAAATGAGTGTTCAATATTTGATTATTTACTCTAAATTAGGAAGCGAATATGCTGCGCAGTGTTTGAAATGAAATGGTATTTGCTACTGAAAAATTTTTACCACCTACAATATTTTTTTCTTGAGATCTCAACCATCTGTCTGAATCAGAATACAATTTAGAATTACCTGTGGCATATACACATTATAGTAATCTTCTAAAAGGGTAAAATTGAAACATTAAAATATCCTTAAGCAAGAAACCGAAACTCTTACTGTACTAATCATATAATAAACATGTATGATGGATAGGTTCTCCTTACAGTTTTTGTCCCTTAAATCTCATAAAACTTATTGGATCTCAGGTAAAATGTTCTAATTCTGTTCAAAGATAAAACCCAGAAGTTACGTTTTGCATATGTCCTGAGGGCCATATGCAGTTTTTCAGGTTTCAGTCAGGATATTAGAGATGGTAAAAAAAAAGCACCTAAAAAGATGAATTAGATATAGTTTCTGACTTATGAAATTGTACTAAAATATCTAGGACTCATCAGTTTGAAAAGAGGATGACTGACGGTTACAGAATCATGAAGGCAGAGGTTAAAATGAAATAAAGCTATTATTCACCAAATCTTGCAGTGACCTCTGAGGACATTTGATGAAAGGAGAACAAAGTAAATTTAGAATATATTAAATAAATTTCTTCTGTTTTATAACAAGTAGTGGTGAACTTCTGGAATTTTCTTTGCCGCAGGAATATATGGTATTAGACATCATCATCATGTTCAGAAAGGGATCAAACAAACTTGTGACCAACAGGTTCCTAAACAAAAAGACAGAGATTTGTCTTCTAGTATTCATCCTAAAACAGCTGTGAATGCTCAGAAAAAGAGCAGGGAGAAGAACACAAGAAAGCGGTCAGGTTCTTGTACTCTATCCAAGCAGTGTCACCTTCTACAGCCATCAGACACTGAAAGTTGGTGTGGATGGTTTTTTTGTCTGACCCAGGCATGGATGAGAAGAACCTGCTTTACCTTTCTGTGTAGTGTCTTGAAGCAATTTTTTCATTTTATGAAGAGGCATGTCAGCTTCAAAAGCAACTTAAAATGTGATACAACTTTATAATTCTTTCTTAAGAAAACCTAGGAAGAAAAAAAAAGAAGTCCTGGCTACTCTGGAAGATGCTTTTCTTTGTTTGTTTACCTTTTCAGTTGCGACAGAGAAGATTGACCAGAAAAATTACAGAGTGGCAGGTAAAGTCCAGCTTAGCTGAAGTAGTCCTATGCTAGAGGCTGGTGGTTGAAGGCAAAATATTAGAAAACTATATAATGAAAACCTCTAACTGATCTGACTGAGAATATTTTTTAGGTTCAGTCACATATCTTAACCTATCAGGAAATGCTACATTGTTCGTCTTGGACAATTGTATCTTCTGAAATCTCTGATCTATTACCTTTTTCCAAAACAGTTTAAGATACATCTTCGGAATGAAAAATTAAAGTTGCAATTACTATTGTCCAACAAAAAGTTTTAAGGCATGGAAAATGGGATTCCATAGTGAAAAATGTAATAAGACATCTCTTCATGCAACACCAGACTCTTTAAAAGATTTGTGGATACTATAAACATTCCTAAAGGCTTTTGTTTTAGGCTTTTCAACATTAGCAAAACTTTATTTAACAAAATCCGAAATTAAAGAATCTTGAAGGAATACCATAAAGGCAAAGTGAAACATATGTATGAGTAATTGAAGTATTTAAAGAAATGCAGGTAGATATTAAAGAAAAAAAATCACACTGAAAGTGTTACTCTCATCTAAGATTGAAAATGAAGATCTAAACTGAATTCTTTTAAATGGGTTCCAAGAAATCCACCTTAGTCTACATGACAACATTGAAGAAAAGTAGTGCAACAATCTCAACAGACAGCAACGGCAATAATTGCTTACTTCTTTAGATAATAAAAAACTAAATTGTTCTGGACTGATTATGCATACTTTCCTAGTTATAGAAGTTATATAAAATTTGCATATTACATAGCCTACATAATTAACTAAAATATAAATTCAAAAATATAATAAATTATAATACATTTTGCTTGTAAGCACACACACAATTTTGTACCACATCTTAAAAACAAAGCATTTATTTGGGAAAGAAATTTAATATAAAGCACTTCTATGCCTTTAGTATTAGATATTAGTAGCTTATATTTTGTCAGAGAATTAACTATGAGGACAAGATGTTTTTCTTTAACGGCTTTTCAGTTAATTTCTTCAAAATAATAGAGTGCTGTATTTACTGACATTTTCAGTAGCCATGCAAAGCTAAACATTAAAAGATGAATCATTTATATGATACAAAAGCAAAGTTTTTTCTCTTCCAGTCTATTATTTATTTTTGAGAAAATTGTTGGCAGTGCTTTTCATGGTATTTTCATTTACGATATTGTCGTGATTGAGGTTTATTGTCTAAGAAGACCAACAACTAGATTGAAAAAGAAAGTTGAAAAATAAAGCTCATGGTAATGTATCAGAAAATATTCTATAATATGTTCTGTAGTAGAGCTAACAAATTGCTGTCAATTGCAACATTATTTTTTAACAGTTAATTGACCTTTTTTTTTTTCAAATCATGATAAAACAGCAGGAAAACATGGATATACTAATTTCTATTTTTTTCTTTCTGATTTGTACTAATGTAATTTATCTGAATAATCATTCAGGAAAAAGGGCTTACAGCAAAACAAACTCCCATTAATTATTTCATTAATAAACAAAATCATGTTCATTTATGTTTTTATTTATTATATTCTTCTAGATTGCTGTGTTGCAAACTCTGTCAACCATCTACATTTATATGAAAAAATAGTATATTTTTAGCTTTTAAACCAATGTAGTTCTTTCAAATTACTTAACAACTCAATGAATCCTCAAAAAAACCTATGTTTTTATAGTGTTTCCTCATGGATTGTTGGTACTTAGAAATTCTTATTGGAGCTAAGAATAGAAGCACAAGGCATCTACATGTTTTTTTATTTTTGTTTCTTCTCATTCAGTTTTTTAGAATTTGCAAAGGTATTTTCCATCTTCAACTTGTTCTATTCATGCAGGTAATACACATGGGAGGGACTAATCTAATATCACATAAACATCTGTTCAGACAAAACTGGCTAAATGAAAATATTTGTCATTCTATGATTTGAAGGCACAAACTACTGAGCCACAAGTAGAAAAAAGACACACACAAAATTTTGAAAGAAAAGACATTTTAAAAGTCACTATTTTAGAAACTGATATTAAAAAAAGAACAAATTAAAACATATTCTTAAGTTATTATTTTTTTTTTCATACTAGATGCCTTCAAAGTGGGAGTTAGGAGAAAACATAATAATTTAAATTGCTCTGGAGGCAAATGCATGAGTATTTAAAATCCACCAGAGAATATCCTCTTCAAAATTCAATTCATCTTCTTGAGTGTTATTGTTTGCTTTGGGAGCTCTACATTATTGGATTGCATTATATGTATTTGGAGCTATATATTTCCCCATCTCCCCAGTGTATTCATATCTGAAGAGTCCGTGCATGGGCTGTTCTACCTAAAGGCACATATAATATTTACCTCTACTGGTCTTATAAGTGAATGTCAGAATAGAGGAGTCTGATTCAGGGATGCACAGAGCTAAGAACATATTTTTTTTTTTTTATTATCTCCTAGCTGTTTTGACAGAGCTAGATGAGAACACCTTGATGGAAAAAAAGAGGTCTTCAGACGATGCAAGTTTTTGAATACTTGAATCCTGACCAAGGAAGTATAAGGTCAGATATAAAGAACTTAGTTTAATTGACCTATCAGGTTTGTTGATTTAACTCATTTGGGAAAAACATGCAACTATTTTGTATAATACAAGTAATTATTTTGTCTAAATCATTCAATGATAAGTCTGGGCAGCGCAATCTACTGATGGACAAATTTTATTCTCTATTATAAATATTTTTTTTACATAAATGTTTATACACAAATGTTTTAAAACTCACAGAACTACATAAAATTAAGCAGAAATATGTAGTCACTGAGAAGATACTATCAGTCTATTGACCAGATATCCATGGAATATGAGGAGGGTCGAGCTCATATACTGCAAATCTGAGGATTCAGGTCTTTTAACAGTTAAGATTTAATTGTTAAGATGCAGGTCTTTTTGTTAAGATTTTCCTTGTCACCCTGTAATGTTTCCCATTCCTTGTACAAGACAGGCAACTTCTGTTTATCACTCTTGCATGACTCAGTGGGACATAGTGCAGTATGTTATAGCAATGGTTTTTGTCAGTTTGTTGGTTAATTTTACTATTTTTTTAGTCAGAAAGGAATATATTTATCTGGATGAAATGATAAAATATATGGTAATAAAAATAACATGGATGTCATAAAATTAGGTAATATCTTCTGACAATTTTGTTACATAATTTGTTTATACTTAATTACCTGGAAATTCAGTCAGATTTCAAGCAGATTATTTCTAAGTAATTACTTTTTTTCTTACAGGAATATGTAGCAAGCATTAAATCCACTCTTTTGTTTGTTTGTTTTCTTAAACTCATAAGTAATTTCCAAAATTATTTTCATTCGTAGATATGTGTTTATACTTTAGAGTCAACAGAAGATTAATCCATGCAATGAATTAAGTTGTGTGAACTTAAAAACTCCTGACCTACTCAGCACAGATAGGGAAGGTGAAAGAAATCACTATGCCTAAAGCACTTTGAGAAGTGAATCAATCTTCTCAAATCCCCAAGTAGACTAGCAGAGTCACTATGTCTAACCAGAAAATTGATCTTATGAGAAGATGAAATGAGTGTCTGATTGACAGGAAAGGGTTTATACAGCTTTGCAAATGTCCTCAAGAAAAAAAAGGCTAATGTGCAGATTTTTTTTTCAAGGCTGCCTTTCCCAAATGCTAGTGGGGGAAGAGAAATCCATAAAAGCACCAATACCCTCAGTACAATTCTAAACAGAGTCATAACTTCATCTGTCATAGGTGCCTCAATGCCAGATAAAATTTCATTATGAAGGAGCACTAGCTTTATCTAGCACGTATTCTAATTTGAAAAACCTGTTGTAAGTTCCTGTCCACTGCTGACTTTTGCAGTACTCATCACAGAGTAAGTTCATAATGAGTAATAGCAAGAAAAGCAAATATTAACATCACAGATTTTCTGCCTAAAAATGATCCAATTTTATAACCATTTGCACCCTTATCAAATTTGGATATGAAAAATTAATATATCAATATCAGTTGTGGTTGACAATAATGAATTTTCAGAGAAAATACTGGAATTTTATAAATTAGTATGTATTTTTAATGAGACTGTCCAGCTTCCATGTGGTTCTTCAAGGTTTCTTGTGTTAAGAATAGAATATCAGAGTTATTTTTGTGACAGTCTTTTCTCAATATTTAGGTCTGGAGAACACCATCAAAGCCAACCATTTTAGACTCTAGACTGTGAAGTATTCTCAGGTAAGTAAGTGTGATTGTCTATCCATGATGTTCGGTGTAAAGTGTATATTTCACTTCCCCATGACTAAAACTAAGTAGTACAGAACAATTCCCAATTTGGAATTAAAAACAATGTGTCCAGGAAAACTGGCACACTTTCTAGCACTGATTATGAAGTTAAAACTTCATCTTCCTTCTGTAGTGACAGATGTTTTGTACATATTGAGCTGCAGTAATCCCATGATATTTGAATAATTAATATATTGAACAATTTATTTCATTGCAGCAGAGATAATAATGGGGCCCATAACCAGGAAAATGATGATTTTCCTCTTGCTAACTTAAAAATGTAAAAGTTAAAAATCACATAAACATAGATGCTATATTTTTAGGTTAGTATTACAGTATGAACAGTCACAGGAACTAAACATGATCTTCTAGTCCTTGAATGAGTCAGGACAGAATTTAAGCATACGTTGTCCTAGACTGAAGCCAGTTTTCTCCATAATAGATGGGAAGATGGCAAGATGTTCCACTGAAAATGGCTGAAACACATTTTAAAATGTTTAAATGGATGTGTCTATCTGGGTACATTTGCCATGGTTATTAGTTATTCTTTTGCATACAGTATTTGTCACTATGAGATCTGATGGTATTGGATAGACCTTCTGGGTAAGTAGAAGCACTATTTTCTACAGGCCTTGGTAGTATAGCAAGAAAGAAGTAGCTAAGACTTCAGAAAGGCAATATTTTATCCAGGATCTTTTAAATAAACTACCTTTGTAAGGCTTTCAAAAATATATTAACCTTTATGTACAAACTTGCTTTTAAATATTCTAACGAGCAGCAGTTTTTAGCTATATTTTCAGACTGAAGACTCCAATAACACCCATTCTGTTTCTCGAGTTATATAATGTCCCATACAGACTGTGCTTTCATTTATTTCTAATAACAGAATGCATTCTACACAATCATCTTTCTGTTGGTTACTTCATTGTATTAGCTAGGGTTCTTCACTGTGTATATCAAGTATCACTCCATGTCATAAAGAATACAGATTTCTGGGTTTTTGGTTTGGTTTAGTTTTAATTTCTTAAGGATTAGGTCCCAAATCTCATCTCTACCATAGTTAAAAAATTAAATGCTGTGGAATTCTGTCCTTCAAATAAGAATTTTTAACTGCTTTATTTATATATGGTCCTAAACTTCTAATTTTTTTAATAATTAAAACACTTTACCAAATTAAACTACTATTTAGGTATTTTTAAATTAATTGTAAACATAAGACTACTGAGAGTCTTGGTTTGTTTTTGTTGGTTTTTTTTTCTTTTCTTTTCCTTGCTTGCCTGTTTTGATTTGTTGGGCTTTTTGTTTTTTTTTGTTTTTTTTTTTTTTTACTTTTTATTTCCTCTTTTCTGTGTGTGTTTTGACTGCTTTGGCATTCTCAGCACAATATTCTACAGACACATTTGAGCTCAGTGGCTATTTCTGAAACTCCTACAGACAAATCCAGATTTGAATGCAACTCTCTGGACACTGGATGCATAATTTAGCAATCATATTTTATATTTGCTGTAGCATGACCTTGACATCTGTGTGCATAAAGTTTGCTGTATCTTGCACATATTTTAATATCTAGCAGTAGATACTTATGAATGAATTTAACGCTGAAGTCTATGTAACCCTTTTTTTTTTTTACTCAAGCATATTAAAGGTGATTCACTAGAAGTACTTTTATTATGACCAAGAATTAAAATCATAGATGTTTGTCTAATGTGTATTAGAATTTTTTCCCCGCAATAGAATTTGTTTCTGTTTATTAGCATTTATTACTTTATGTGGGTATGTTTTCCTTAAGGTTTTCTTTTCAAGCAGAGGGAGTATGAGCAGGTTAAACATTTGTGTGTGGATTGTTTCTTTTTTACATTACTCCTTTCACATGAAGAATTCACCACAACATGCACACGACTTCAGGATGACAATGTGCAACTTGTAGTAGGTCTAACCTAAATTACACTTAAACCCAAGATTCACAAGAAGTAAGTGAGGACAGAACAGAGACCGAAGTCTTAACCTACAAAGAGAAATATAGTTCACTTGGCATGCAGTATCCTACTTGGATGTCAACAGATGGTTTCAAACTGTAGCAAAGGTTGAATTTCTTTGACATTTGAAGCACAGTGGTCTTCAACATCTGCTGTCCCCTGATGTGTGCTTGACAGCTCATTTCAGCAGGGGATACATAACATCATATTGGCATTTTTTTTCCAGGTTGTACAGCTGGGAATAACCTGGACCACAAAGGATACACCATTATATTTTCTATATTTTTTCCAACTGTTTCAACAACTTCTAACATTTTAAATTAGAGGTCTACTCTGATTACTCTGACATAGAAAAAAAAAAGTTTACTCAATAATATGTTAATTTCCATTGCTTCAAAATGGTTGAAGTAAATACTGTTTTTCTTGTATAAATGTCAATCATTTAATAGAGAAGTGCTTCAGCAGTAATATTGATGGACTTAAACAATTCTGATAGGAAATATTGTTACTATACTATTTGTTGGATCATATATTTAATTCTATCCTATTGTTTCAGTTAATTTACCTTTTTGTCTTTCTTATTTTCATAAAGGTGAGAATCCAAATGAAAGGGTTTCAAAAAGGGGTTGTTAGGCTGCTTAAAGAATCACTGTCAAAGGTATTGGGTAAAAAGCAGGCTTTAAAATGAATTTGTGAAAATGGAACTTTAACAGAGTTTGATGGCTAAAATCACTCTATTACTTACTACACAGGTAAAGCATAATAGGAAAATTGAATGAAAATCAATTTTGAATGATTTACATGGAGGCTGGGGATGCAAAATAGTAAGGGACCAAAGGGTATTGACACTAAAACATAAGGGTGCAGAAGGGTTTAGCAGCACTTAGTCATTTAATAATTTAATATTTATAACATGGTAAATAGGATTTGCAGCATCATCAAATTCCTTTCATTAGCTTTTCTGCTACGCAAAATAACTGTTTTTCTCTTTGGCTAAATTTACTGGGTTTTTATTTATACTTTCTTGTGATCCTTCCCTAAAGTAATCTGTGACTTTTTACAGAAGAAATTGTACAAACACAGCTGATACAGAAACCCTTAACAGGTGAAGAAAAATTTCTGGATTTTTTAGATATAAATTAAAAAGCATCAAGTCTTTAAAAATAGGTACAGTCTCTGTCCAGCTCTAGAATTTACACCTAGTACATTAAAATTATTTGTTTCAAGCAAATTCACTGAAGAATTTTCATCAGAAATTGGCCGTGGCAGAAAACCTGTCCCCTATAGGTCTTTTGTCACACCTCTCACTCCTATATAATTTGTCTTAGTCACCCCAGGTCATTTCACATGGCACTAAACCACAGTGTGAGTGCAACTCAATTAAGCCGAAGGAACAAGAAAAGGAGGATACAAGTTAAAGAATTTTCCTGATAAGAGATTAAATTCGGTAGACATCTATTAAATCCAAGTGGTATCTAATAACACATGGTGCATCAGCAGCCTTCCACCCTTAATGATTATGTGATTTTTGAAAAACTGCCATATTAAAATATACCATGTCCTGTAATGTATGATTTTACAACTCTGAATTCTGGTGCTGGTAAAGTTCCCCAGGTTTGGTTGATTTATTAGTAGAGACATACCTCCAAAGGCCTGTATGTTCAATCTGTCTTTAAAATTTTGTGGTACTGAATGTGTACAGAATAACTCCACATCATGTGTGGAATACATGAAACCTGTTTGGTATCTATTGCCTACTGATGGTGGGTATCCATTCACTGCCAAGAGCTTACATTCACTGCCATGGGCAGTCCAGGCCCATGCATTAAGATAAAATTGCTATTCATGCTGATATGCATGATCATTTTGTTAGTGCATGTTTTGTTTTTTTTAAAAAAATCTGATCTCAAAAAGCCTGTAAGACATAATAGAGACATTTTCTTTTTTCTCTATGGGATAAAAAACTGCCATTCAAACAATATAATCTTCAATCCATGACTTATTACTGGCTGCTGTAAAACACACTCAACAGTTATCTAGTTCCTATGCAGATACCTTAACAAATTTAAAATATCAGCTCCTACATTCCCTCAGAACTATTTTTAGAAGTAAAATCAAATCAAGACTCATATCAAGCTTGTTTATCTTTATAACTATCATATATACTCTTCAGGCATGCAATAAAACAGTTGTGCTGTCTTTGAGCTCATTGCATCCACATCAGATTTTCTACCCTCAGGCTTTCAATCCTAGTTTATGCAGTTCTTTACATGGATGAATAAAGTTCATGAACTGATGCACAGTGCATAACTCAAATGCCAAATAGTTCCTTTTCTGTAAACTATGTTTATAATGGTCAGGAGTTTAAAATGTGAATATCACAGAGCTGTAAGTAAAAGTTTAAACCCATTTCATTAATTCTTAATTTTTCCATGACAATAGACCTGCAATTTGTAGCAAAACTTGTTTTAGATGGTAATAGTCTTAGAAAGGGAAAACAGCATCCATGTAAATAAAATATTTAAATATTGATGAGACAGGACCACTTATTTCATATAAAGTGCTTGAATATTTTCTTCTATAAAGAGCTAGAAAACATATAATTAACTACAAGATTAACTTAAAGAATGTAAAAAAGCCCTAAAACCTTTATATCAAAAAACTTAAGACCATTAAAACCAAATAAAACCACTCTGCTTTGGAAACTGATAGCTTTTGCCAATGTGTTCTTCTGTTTCTGCTGAAGACCAATATATATAGATAAGGCAGTATTGATATGTGGATCAACTCTTTATGCCTCAGCTATCTTCCATGTTAAATCACCTTATGTCATTTAGAGTATTCACAGAATTAATGTTTCATCTCCAAAATTTTTAAAAAAATAAAATTCTAATCTCTGTTCAGTAAAGAACATTTTCACTGCATACTGCTTTCTGGAAATCTATGGGGATGAATTTTCTCCCTAAGGCATTCCTTTCCACACCAATATTAGAGTGCTAGAATGCCCTTATATTTTAATAGAAATATGGTCAATCCATAGTAAATGTCACTTCATCAAATGGCATGTTGTCTGACTAATGCAATTTATTGAGGACACAGGAACATTTAATATTTCCAAATGTGATTTAAAAAATGCCATCATTATAGGCACCAGGGATATAATACCATGAATTACATCACACATCTGGAAGATACATTCAGAGTTGTTTGAAACTGTCAAATGGTTTCGATCACAGACATAACAGTTGTCTCCTGTGACAGGACTTTAGACAATTTAAATTTGTATGTCTTGCCATTATCTCTTAGTACCTAACATTTGAATTTGAGAACTGGAATGAAGGAAATACACATTTGGAACATTACAGGATGTGATTTCTCTGACATATATATGTCTTTATCCAAGTAGATTTCCCAGAAATAGGATATGATTTAACAAAATAATCTATTTTTTAAAGTATTTTATTATCAAAACCAAATTTCCTGTTTGCTCTTGTCCTTTTTAACTTAAAAAATAGAAGTAGCTTTTTCTGTTGATTGTTTAAACTGTATTACACTTGATTTTCTGAAAATCTTGTAGGTTTTTCAAGATGTTGTGAATGAAAAATTTTAAATATTATCTTCTTCCTTTGAAGATTATGAATAAGGTGGAAGTGATAGCACTTCTCTAACAGCACAGCATTTCTTTATATCTGAAAAGAAAAATTGCCCATAAGACCTTTTTTCTCCTTTAAAAAAAAGAGGGAAAATTATAGCCCACTAAATTAGCCTGTACTATATTAGTCACAGTAAAAACTACCTTCTGTCTCTAATAAGTAAACTATTGACAAAAAAACAGAGCTCAAAAATAGGCACAGAACTAGTAAAATAAAATGAGAAATTAATCTGCCTGTAGGTTAGTTGTTCAGAAAAAGCTTACCCATATTGCACACAGAATGACATGCGTCTACTGGCCTATGCAGTCTAGATAAAGACTGTAAGATCAAGTTTAACAATCTGAAGTTAGTTGATATGATCTTGTCTTATTTAAGTGTACAGACTGCTACCTGTATTTTGCTTATGAAGTTAGTTATGAGGGAAGAAACAAAATATCTACAATAACTAATGCCAAGCCCTGTACAATGAAAACTTTTAAATCAAAAGCTGCAACCTGAACAGGACTGAAGTGTCATTATTAAAGAAAAGAAACATCAAAGACAAAGCAGACAGAACCAAAAATACCCCTGACACATCATAGAGAAAAACACATTCCACATGTAATAAATTGCCCTTTTCTAGTTTTATTATTTATATTTACAATTTCAAAGAATGAACCAGACAAGACAATAAAACTTGAGCATCAAAAATGATAACATTGGGTGGAGCCACGCTGCCACTGTCATCCTCCATCACTGACCTATATTCCTGTTTCTTGTTCACTTCTCGAGCACTGCACAATAGTCACTGAAACAAAGATGAAAAATTCATGACACTACAGCCAATAGCTGTAGTGATATCTCTGAGTGCTTCCACAAAATTTTTGAACTGCTCTTCAGACAAAGTTTGCCTGTAGAAATGGAAGAGAAGACAGTTTTATTAACAAATTACCCTTGTACTGTCAAAATGGAGCATGTGGTCAAATCTGTGGATGAGGCATTTGGCAGCCACTGGTCTTCTGTTAACCTCCTTGTTAAGGAGGGTGGTGTTTAGAATCACCACATCAGACAGCTAGCACATCAGTACTATCTTAAAATTCCAGAATAACAAATTGAGTCACAGGAATTAGTTCAAAAAACCCTGTAAATATAACTAAATAATGTATATTTATTATAACCTAAAATATGGTTTAGAACTATTTTCCTGTAGTCTAAATTATGTAGCTTAAATCTATTCAATTCTCTCCATGATGATTTTTATATAAAGACAAATCTTTCTAAATTCTGTTTTTCTCTATGATTCCATTACAGAGATGAAACAACACGAAAACACTGAGTAAAAAAAATGAAGGTTTGGTATCTCAAGTTCATCCAAACATAGCACAACAAAAATTACTTTATCTGAATCTATAATTAGCCTACAGAACGAATTCCACTTAAGGTTTAAGGTAAACTTTTGACAAAGTTGTAAAATTAGTTGGCTTGAAAAAGTTTAAGTTTGTCTGTTGAAAGTCATTCTACCTCAATCAGTGTTATTTTTTCATTACTGGTGAATTCTGGAAGAGCGGTACAAGTGAAAATGACAGAAATACAATATGATTTCATATTTTCTGGAAGATGAGCCTATTCTTAAAAATCCAAAAAGAGATTGCATTTGCTAAGGTTTGAGGATGGAAGGCAAGGCTGTTAAACACTTTTTTTCCCTGAAATGTAATTTCAGATAATTTCTACTTTTTTTTATTTTCTATAAAGACTCATTTTTTTGCTTGTGGCATGCTAATCTGCAAGTGAATTCATGAAAAATACAAACATTTTCCCAAATTAGTGTGTTTCAGAAGCCAGCAGTGATGGCACTACTTCCTTCAATCCTCTACTTCTTCTGCTGGAATGATCTTGCAGCGAGAAGTAAATTTTGAGCAAATTGCTCCACAATGTTTTTGATGATGAAAACAAAAACTTCCAAATGAATATAGTTCAGGAATGTGATATCTCTAGTTAAAATCACTTCATTTAGTTACTCTTCATGAAAAACTCTTCCAAATATCTCCAGCAAAGCTTGACCTCTATCTACCTCAGCAGGACTTCAATTCAACAATGAGAAAATATGCTGCAGGACTTTTTTTTTTTTTTACATCATTCAGATATTTCTTAAAGTAATGTGAGCTGCTGGATAAAAAAATATGCATAATAAGGAGCATGTATTCCCTTCAGTTTACTTTACTATTCCACTGATGTGCCTTTCAGCACAGATACTGGTTTCATAGTTCACCTTTCACATCTCTTTCATGTAGTCTTCACCTCAGCTTAGAGTATTTTCCTTCAAGTGCTGACCTGACTTGACCCCTTTGAACTTGTATGATCTCACTATCAGAGCATAAAACAAAAACTTTTAGAAACTGTAATAAGGAATTCAGTTTATGCACTATAGATTTTTCTGTTTAGCTTCCATTTCCTCTTCTGCTCCTTGCTTGAATGCCACATAGTGATAAAAATGCAGTCATAAGTCAAAACCAGACCATAAGCTCCTAGAGCATTAGAAGATTATGTACTATGAAAACTTTATGCTGTTTATGTCAGTAGAGAAAGTAGAACTGTATTCATCCATATTGTATGTTCCATCTGTTAGTTATTTAGTATTGTTTAATTGATGAGTCTAAGGGGTTAACTCAAGCAGAAGCTGACAGCTTGTACTGGGAGACAAGGAGTTGACAGCAGCTGTTCCAGCAAATACCTGAGACAATGAAAAAAGATAAATGCTTTGAAGTCTATCCCTGCCCTCCTGCTGAGCTGTCAAACTGGTTTGATCAAGCTCCAGTCACAGGTGCAAACAGGAAGATTTTCATTAACTTTGTAAAGGGGCACACTTTCTAAAGCTGGACACAAACCTTAGCTGAAACCAAACTTCCACCCCTGAGATCTTCAGGTAATTTTGGCCTGTGTAAGTATTCAAGTAAGACAGACACGCAATAAGTCTTTCATTGCTTTCCCTTTTATTCTATTAAGAGTTCATTTTTATTTATTTCCATTTTAAGTTCAAACTATGTTTTATTTGGCAAAGGCTGTTTCAAATCACTGTATAACCAATTCATTACTGCTCTGAGAAAGCTTATAGGCCTTAAATCCGTTTAGACCTATTCATTAATCTCACAAAGTTCAGTAAAATGATTACAAATAAAAGATAAAAATACAAAGATAACAACAGTTCCCCTGTTACACAGGTCTTAACCTAGACAGAGGTCAAAAATACAACTAGATCTGATGTCATAAAAATGATGGTCTACATATGAATAATAGTGAGTTAGGGAATTATGTCTGTGAATAGAGGAATATTGTTCTAACTAGTGTGTAAGCTGAGAACAGACATATTGCATATCAATTACATATTCAATGAAAGAAAATTTCAAGCACTAGGAGACCCCTATTATTAAGAGCTCCCACCACATCAAAACATGGTTAAAATGTTATGAATAATTTTATTCTAGAAAATAAAAATCTCTGCGGCTGAAGAGTTCTTAAAATACACCTGTTCTTCTCAGGCAGCTGCTTGCTTAGCAATTTTTAGTGTTTAACTGTATAACACAGAGCTTGTGAATACGTGGTTTGGTGTGTTTTTCTTCCCTCATTCAACCTTGAGAGGGCTACAAGGGCAGAATATATTTGGTGCCAGTGGGATTCATCTAATCAAAAACAGACATCTAAAGCAGAAATGTTTATGTCTGAAGTAATCATTCCAGTCTCTTTTTATAGTTAATAGTGAAAAAAAAAAAAAAAGCCAGTTGTAGGGTGTGATTGATACTTGTAAGGCATATTTTATTTTATTCTAAAATAGGCATGTGAAATAGGACAGAAAAAATCCACGATATTGTTAAAGACAGCTTCCAGTTACTGTGGAGTTTAATGACACTTAAAAAAAAAGTTAGTATGTTGAAATCAGGAGAGCTGTAGAGTTCTAAAATCTGTGTAAAAGCCTTAAAAAACATTTTAAGGTCCTGAGAGGCTCTGTCTGTGAAGGGAGTTATAAAGCCACCATGTGCCAGCCTAGTGCACTCAGACACCTGAGATCTCTGTCAGATCTCTCAAATATCATCGTGGGTTTTCAGACTACTTCAAAGCCTGGACCCTGGGCACCCTTACCTAGTAAGATTTTCAGTCTTTCCAGAAAAAGGCTTTCCTCCTACTTGTCTGCTAGCCCAGCCTGAAATTTGGTGCTGACTGATACATATTTGTACACATATGCCTACATGTACACACGTGCACATACATTGGGTTAAAACCAGTAGGGGGAAAATAAATCCTCTGGTCCCTCCAGTAGCTGGCCAGGAAACTTTTTACCACCCACAAATGAGACAAATTACACAGAAAGATGTTTAAGGAAAAATGTTTAATGAGAAGACAGGATAGATCACAGTTACCAGGTACAGGGCTCAGTCATACCAGCACAGTGACTGGTGCCTGCTCACTTTTGAGTGGCTGCACCTCCCTTTTTCCCCCACACTTCCTCCTTCATCTGCCATGATTCCTTCTTTACCCAGATCTAGTCCTCCTAGTAATGGGTTTTTCACAGACATTTTTGGCCGCTGTTTCTGAAATGCAAAAAAAAAGAGAGGGTCAAGAAGTAAGTTCTGTTGTAATCTTCTGCATGTTTATCTCTTTCAGGCCTCGTAGTCTGCTTTTGGCTCTTTTTTAGATGTCATGACACATGTAATTTAGAACTGAGTGGAAAGTCCACACAATCAGCAGGCAACAGATAGGTCAGAATAAGCACTCTAGTGCTGACAGGCAGCCCAAAGGGGATCACTGCAAAAGAGGTGTCAACAACAAGAAAGCAAGCTGTAATTGGGAATGGAATTAGTTGTTTTTAATATAAATTTAGCTTTTGCTATTACTATTGAAGTGGTTGGACCCACTTTTTGGATGTTCCCCCCCCCTTATTGTTTTTTAGTAACCCTAGCCGAATAATCTCTAGAAAATTGTTTCATTTTTTTTGGACTCTCAATTTTTTCTGTTGAGCATTGTATTTATATCATCCCACATGCTTTGGTTTTTCTTTTTTTTTGAACTCATGACAAAACAATGAGTTTTTTAGAAGGTAACTGGAAAGAATTTGTGTGCCATAATTTCAAAAACACAGTTCTTACATTATCTCATTTGCAGTAGCCAGTCTGGATCTGAATGCTTAATTTGGGCTTTGTTTTCTGATTGTTCGTCATTCAGCTTACTTATAACCCTGTGGTTTTTGGGCAAATTTTGATTCAGTTCTAAAGGCCTACTTGATGAGAATCTTGCTTTTGGACTAAAACAATATAAACATAAGACTGAATGTCAGAAATACAATCATAGAGGAACATAGGTTGAAAGGAAACCTATGATGCCACAAGAAGGAGGAGAGAAGTGAAAGGAAGCATCTTATGAAAACTAGGAAAAATTCTGGAGAGTTTGTCCTGTTATTCTGACTATTGCTGACAAAGTAAATTAGAGTGATGACCTAAAATTCTTCACACCCTTACAGTATCCCATATTTATCCAAACTTCTGCTTTGATGACAATATCAGAACACCAATCTAGGTTTCCATAAATCTGGCATATAATATGATTTTTTTTTGCAGGAAACATAAAAGGATCTGCTGTTGCCTCAAGAAACTCCTACTTTATTAACATATAACATTAGCTCTTGTCCTTTCCTTCGATGTACCTTTCCACAACTGTCCACAATTGCTGTCCACAATGCATTCCTGTACCCACAGACTATATGCTCAGATCAGGATTAAAGTACTTGCAGAATGAAGTATCTCTCTTTGTTATACTTGCCTACAAGTTATCTCAGCAATTCTATTTGCAAACTAAAAATTCATAATATATATTCCAGTTAATCTTAAAAAAAATATTGGAAATTTGGGATTAGATATTTTCCTGTTAAAGGATACAAAATTAATTCTGGTGATGCTAGAAATTATATTCTGAATCTTTGGATGTACCACAATACCAAAATACTATTGTTGATCAGGATTAGGTAACATGGCAGGAGGCTGGTATACAAACAGTGAAACTGTAATTGCTATATTAGCAGCATCATCAACTATATATGGAGAGATTTCTTCATTATCTTTTCATAAATATAAGAAGCTGGTAGTTAGCCAATAAAATTTCTGAATTATAAAGGGTGTTAACCAATTTTCAGTGTATTTTTTAATAAGCAGGATGGGAATAGAATCACTTAGCAAACTGGTTAAATTTTCACTTTTGTCTCAAAAACATACATACTTAACTAAGACTTAGAAATCAGTACCTAAGTTTTAAAATTAAGTTTTTTAAAGGAAAAGCTTAGAAAAGAAATATAAATGTGTTGTTTTTTTTCAGAAATAGTGTATTTTGGTTTAGTCTTAATCTAAAGTTTAAAATAGGTATCAAAAAATTCCATAAAAAATCAATTAAAAATATACTTTGTCTTTAAAAAGAACTGGATAAACAGCTTTTTAGAAATAGTGAAATGACCTTGTAACAAAAAATATAGAAAGAAATAAAGGAAGCGATTGTTGCTGGGAGACCCATAGATGTTCATTTGAATAAAGATTAAACAGTGTCTGTTATAATGTTTCCAACATGATTTCCATGGTTCTACATATCTCTTCAAATGACAAAGTATTTTTTTCTGGAGAATTTTCACTACAATAAAAAATATAATTCATAACATTTATAGTCTACAAAATAAAATATAGCTTCTAACTATTTTGTAAGCAAAAATGTCTAATATATGGTCAGAAACTAATTAGGAATACAGTATTTCTTCCAGTTAATGCTCTCCATTGTAGTGATTCAGCTTCCTTTTTAATCTGTGTGCTAAATTAGGAAACCTTTAAAATATTTCATACTGAGGTGCCACCACATAGTTTATGTTAATGTAAAAATAAAAATGATTTGCAAGGAAATGGTTTTAAAAGCTTAATAACCTATATTTAAAAGGATAGTCATTTTTATTGCTTCTACCGATTTCAGAGTTAAGGCACCTACCACAATTATTTATATGGCATATATCAGTGATACTTCAAATACTGTCACCCCGGTCTCTAAAACGTTAAGAAATATTTTGTTTGTATTCAGTATCAGGAGTTTTATAATCCTAGTACTCTAAGCCAAAAGGATAAAAAATCCCCTACTTATATTTCCTACAAACAGAAAATGGCCATGTGATGAATAATTCCCTAGGAAACTGTACTGTCGCAAAATAAAACAGACTTATGTGCTTCAGCTGTCAGAGCAGAGATTCCTCTGCAGCCCATGGTGAAGACTATGGTGAGACATTCTATGCCCCTGCAGCCTGTGGAGGTCCATGGGGGAACAGAGATCTGCCTGAACCCATGGAGGACACCACACCAGAGCAGGCTGATGTCCAGTGGGGGCTCTGAGCCCTTGAGAAGACCGCTCTGGAGCAGGCTCCTGGCAAGACCTGTGAACCCATGGGGTCTTAGAAGAGCCCACGCTGGAGCAGGTTTGCTGGCAGGACTTGTAACTGCATGGAGGATCCACACTGGAGCAGCCTGTTCCTGGAGGACTGCGCGTCATGGAAGGTATCCACACTAGAGAAGTTTGGGAAGAACTCTCCATGAGAATGACTCATGTTGGAGAAGTTCATGGAACACTGTTGCCTATGGGAAGGACCCCACACTGGAGTGGGGAGTAGGGAAAGTGTGAGGAGTCCTGAGGAGGGAGTAGCACAGACAACGTGCGATGAGCTGAGCACAATTCCCACTCCTGGTTCCCATGAGTGGCTGGAGGGGGGAACATAGAGAAAAAAGGGACTTACGTTGAGCACTGGAAGAAGGGCAGGGGTGGGGGAATGTGCTTTTAAGATTTGAGTAATTTCTCATTATCCGACTCTAATTTGATTGGAAATAAATGAAGCTATTTTTTTCCACAATTCTCTTTTGCTCGTGATGATAATCAGTGAGTGGTCTCTCCCTGTCTTTATCTCAACCCAGGAGCCTTTTGCTATATCTTCTTTTCCCTGTCCAAGCTGAGAAAGGAAAACATAGAGCAGCCTGGTGGTTACCTGGGACCCAGGCATGGTCAGCCCACCACAGACTTCATGGAACTGCTATTTAGCTTGAAAGCTGTAAAGGTATCTCCTCAATTTACACTGGAGGTTCCTTATGTAAACTGGCTGACTATTTCAAAAAGTTGCAGAAAAGCATTTAAATGCTGACTTTGTTGCCTTCATCTCATATAAATTGCCTATGCTGCATTTTATGGCAATGTCTGTATCCAAGTCTTTAATCAAGTTTTAGAAAGGGAATGAATCATGCTTTTTTTACTCTATCAAAAAGTACTGTGCATTGCATCGTTACCTCTTATGATAACCTTTCCTGATGAACAGCTCCTGATCAATTTTAGCACACTGCCAATTGAGTTTTCCATCATCATGGTTTAACTTCATAAGGAGAATATAGATATAATAATTCCCTACTAAGCATCAGTAACTCTTCAGTGTCTCTATTTAAATTTATCAAGAGAAATCATGTGCTAAGTCAAAGTGTATATGAAGACCTCTTTCTCAATGTTTCTACCGTGGCTATTTCTTGCCTGGTAAAGTTCAGCGTTATTTAAAAAACAAGCCTTCCCTTAGAAATGTGCAAGTTAACTAATTTTTTCCTAGTTCCCAAATTTTCAGCTGAAGTACTTGGTTTCAGATTCAAATTCTCACAAGAAAACCAACCAAATGAACAACAACAACAAAAAAAAACCAAACCCACAAGGAACTACACAGCCCAACTTACAGAATAAAGAGAAACTGCAAAATATCTAGACTTTTAGGCCTTGGGATACCTTTTGGGAAGCATAATATAACAGTTCAGAACTTCTAAGAACAGGTTTGAATGTAGAGGCACACAGCAGGTTGTCACATTATTAAAATGCATGTTTCTTTTGGAAGACGTAAAACAGGAGGTCTTGGAAATTACTAGAAATAATGAAAATCTTATTTCTTGAGTCTTCCTGTTGTCTCATCTTGGCATGTTCCTCTCTTAAAAGGTTTGTACCTTCCAGAGTACCTTTCGAAGTAAATATATGATAGATATCTTTGTCAAAAAAAGCAGCTTGATTTCATGTTCCAGTTATATAGGTCAGCAACTATGGTCCCTGGATGCCTGGGACCATAAGGGCTCTCTCAGCAGTCCCAGGGAACAGATTGGCTATATAAACAGCACCAAACCAGCACACACAGAAAAAGAGAAACCCTGCTGCTTCATTATTTTTCCTGCAGCTGTATGGGCTGTCTTGTGTCTCTCATATAGTTTTGTAGGGAGTAATCATATTGAGAACACCTGGGGTGACATGTAATTACAGCATGATTGTGTGGAAAAATGTGGGTCTATTCAAATTTCTCAGCGGCTATAGACAGCTGGTTCCTTTTAATTCTTACAACAGCATGTGTTCTGTAACAGCTGGAGATGCGTTTTTCTATTCAGCCTCATTTGATGGATTGATCATGAGGCAGGTAATCAGCAATTTCTAAACTGTAATCCAAACTCTGCCACTAACTTGCTGTTAGCCTTGGGCGAACCACTTAGTGTCAGACCCAGATGAACTATTTAAACACCTAAAGAATAATTTAGGTATAATATAGACATTTTTGCCCAGAACTGCAGTTTTGAAATCCCTGTTAATCCTGAACAGCTTCAGAAACACCCCTGTACAGAAAATACAGGGAATTTTCAGTTTTTTTATAGTGCTTCTTAAAGTTCAAGAAATAGTTACTCTTAGTTTATCTGCAATCTTCAATTCATTCCTCATATTGAGGGATGACAAAAAAAAATGTTAAAAATTGCTGGACTTGCTGAGATATCTGTCTCATTGAATTCTCATATTCTTACACTCCAAGAGAAAAAAAAATTGCTTGAACAATGCAATGATACTATTGGTGACTTTTGAAATATGACTACAGGAGAAAACTCTTTGGAGCCATTTTTATCCACAATCGTCTGTCTTTTCTGCCTGGGGGAATGGAGTTGCATATCTTCCTTTCCCTTCCCTTCCCTACCCTCCCACCTCTGATAAAGTAAAGTCATGCCCTATCCATCAGATTATAGGCTTACTGAAGATAATTCTAGATTTTCCAATCCACAGAGCAAGAAAAATTGAATATGATTATAAGTTAATAGTTTGTCTTTTTAATGAGAACTCCAGATCCTCTTCTTTGACATCAAAAATTGCATATTTATCTTATTCAATGACTATTTAATTTCAAAAGCCTGAATACAGTCGTCAAAACCTAATATCTCTTCGTCCCAGTGCATGCTTGAATCACTTCAGCTACTAAATCACATTATTTTAGGTCTAATAAAGTATTGATTTTTTTTCTAATTTTTGTAAGGCGAACAGATTTTATAGAAAGGGAAAATATTGTCTTCCTGTTCTTCCTCCATTAGGAGAAATGAGAGCTTGAACTTTTATTGGATAAAGAAGACAATGATTGGATATTTTTCACATGTATTGTAAAGGAAGTCCAGGAGCTGAGCAACACAGCACATAGCTGCTGGTTTATAAGGCTAGCAGTACAATCCAGAGACCAGTTTAACAGGAATAAATTTACATGTTGTATTCTTTATTTTCTAAAGAGCAAAGTCATTTAGGGAGAGGTCCAAAATTCCCACATAAACATGCAAAGCACTGTTCAGTTTACACTTATGTGTGCAGGGTAAAAAAAGAGTTCAGAAAACAAAGGAAAAAATGAACAAAAGAAAACAACAATAAAACACTGAAAGCAGATTCCCTCAAAATGTTCAGACTATGGCGTTGTTATATCTTTTTTATAATGCTATCTTACGGATGTGGCCATTTCAGCAGGGCTCAACATGTCGATGCCTATTTTATTCCTAAGGGTGTTAGGATGTAAAAAATCAAGTGTCATTATGTTTATATACTACTGAGACCATAATCCAGTTTATGTGTTCATGGAACATTTTTATTGCACTTAAATAAATATTAAAACAGAATAGAATATGATAGCAAAATTCGTTGATCGGGTTTCAGCTTCGGGTTGAGTTCTACATCAATTAGGATCATCCTATAATATTCAGTAAACTTAATGATGGCATTAATGCAAAGGGAAGAATTGTAGCCTAGTATCACTATTTGGAACATGAACTAATCTTGCAGACACCTCTATAAGGTCTATCTACAGTCCCTGTCAACCTTTTAAAATATTATTGTTTTAAGATTAAATAAATATTAGAAAAAGAAGTGTTTGAATGTCATTTCACAAGAACAATTTTCTTCTGTTAGGAGTTATGTGTAGACATAATGAAGATCTTTTTAGTCATCCCTTTGGAGGAAATAATGATCCATTCTAATATGGAGTAAATTCTATTTTGAAGTTTAATTAAATATTTTTTGTATTACAACTGTCTTGAATTCTTCCTTTCAATCACATTTTTTCAGCTTTTCAGATAGATATTGCCATTTTACAGTACAAAAATCTACAGAAACATTTGGCAAAATGGAGAAGTAGACTAAGCAGATGAAATAGTGAAACTTACTATATAGAAAAAGCTGTTGAATTTACTGAAAAAACTGAATGACAAAGTGAGAATTTTTTCCCCTGAATTTCTGAAGTGCTAGAAATTCTATCTTTTCTAGTTAAAAACTGAGAGTAAACAGAAATCAAAATTCTTGGGTTTTAAACTATTGTATTTAAACATAATGAATTCATACACTTTATAACTCTCACTCAAAATTATGACCAGTCTTGATCAATATTTCCATAACTTTAATTCAATAAATATTTATCTCAGTTACTTCCAAATCTAAAAACATGATAAGGATGTCCCAGGCGAGACAGAATAGTTGATAGACCATAGTAGATTTAGATAATGGGGTGTATTTGAGAACCAACAAGATTAGAGCTTTCTCCACTTATTTGCATTGCACACTGATTCACTAGACCGCAGCATTGTGTTTCTTCAGTCTCAGCTTCCTTTCCCTGCGGGGAGGCTTCTCGGTACAGATGCGTACAATGTTACTGGTCACACTGCCAAGGTCCCTGAGAACCCTCTGACTTTCCTGTCCATACAGATCTCAGATTTCTGGGATCTTTCCTCTGAGTTTACTTCTTATTTTTGCCGCAAACACCAGGTGTTTCTGTTCAAATAGTCAATGTACAGAAGCATTATATGTAGTCACCTCCCTAACTGGAGGTTCAGGGCAAACCATTATTGTTTAATCCAAGTGTATGACTATCACAGACAGCCGCTACCCATTTTAGCTAGCAAGTATGAGGTTTCTGCTTTGAAATTCAGAGTTTCAGTTCTGGACATTCACTCACCCACACATATACATAATTAATTGCCACCTGATAACATTCACAATTTAAATTACTTTCCTGCCTCCTAGAAGAAGAACTTCTGTCATGTCTTTCAATATTGAATAAAAGCATCAAATGGAATACTTCTGAAGCAAAGGTTTGTATCTCATTCTTATATGACATTTGAATTTCATTTTTATTAATATTCACAGTAATACATACTGTTCACTTTTTGACAACACTATACTAGTAAAAAACTTTTCTTCATGAAAGTATTCATGTCACTTATGAAAGCAGAAACTGGACCTCTATAAAATTATATTTGAAATTTAATGTGTGGGGATATTTTTTAGATGAAACAGAAAGTCTAAACCATACTCTACTGTCAAGTGTTGCCAAAGAAACAGCAGGGAACTCTCTTACTGCCAAGACAAAAAGGGGAAGATATTCAATTTTTTGAACAAATATCTGATTTTTCAATGTCTATTCAAAACATACAGTTTCACTAACCTCTTCACATTGCACATAGTTATTAAAAATTGTTTTGTGCAAGAATAACTGATATACTTCTCTAGTTATTGAAGAAAAAATTAAACAAATTAAAAGTGTTCATTATATAGTGTCATTTTCTGTATCCAGATAGGTCTTGAAAACTTCGAAGGAGAGATAACGCAGTTTATCCCTCCAAGAAATTGGTCTCTAGCGCTTGACTGTCCCCCTAGCTAAAAGACTCTTTTTATATTTATCACTCTTCTCTAAGCCTGTCACCACTCATCCTCTCTCTAAGCTCTGCTGTGGAAAGCCCGACTCTTCTTGAGAACATCCTCACGAACAGTGGCTGGATGCTGCAGGTCCCCTGCAGGTATTTTTTCAGCAGGCTGAATGGGCCCATGCTCTGCTCACAGAGCAAATGCTCCAGCTCTGGTCTTGGTGGCTTCTGCTGAACTCACTCCAGTTTGTAGATGCCCATCTTGCTCTAGGCAGCCCAAAATAAGTTACAGCATTTAAAATGGACCTGACAAGTGCTGAGCAGAAAGGTGGATGGTCACTTGCCTTGATCTGCTGGCTGTTCATACCACCTGGGAGGCTCCTGATTTTGTGCTCTGCCAGGGCACACTGCTGGCTCACATTCAGCCAGTCTCACAGGGCCTGTTTTTTCAGGGCTGCTCCCTAATTAAGCAATCTCCTGCCTACTTTGCTGCAAGGAAGACTTCCATCCCTGAGACAGGACTTTACTTTTGACTCTGTTGAAGTTTACAAAGTTCCTGGCAGTTCAAATGCGTTCTGACTTAAGGCTATTGATATCTAATTTTCCTTAAATCCACATATGCATAGAGCTTCTTTCTTTTATCTATTAATCTCCTTAGATTAAGGAGAATGGAATTGATATCATAGAACCTTTCTAATGATTTTTGTGCTAATTGTTGTTTACTCACTAAATGAGCTGATTGAAGAAATGTGGGCTACCTTGTAGTATAATCCTTCTTACTGTTTATGTAATTTCATTCAAAGAATCTAAAGCTTTTGGAAATATCTGTATTACTGATGTATAATACTGATATACTAATACTGATATTTCTAACATCAGGAAGGCAAAAGAATTTTCTGTCAAATATTTATTTTTGTCTTTAAAGTTTCTGTCTTGGACAGTATCATAATATTTTCTCTTCTTGCATGTGTTTCTTCATATTTGGCTATAATCAGACACTCAGTGAGCTACTTACTGGTTCTCATTATTTCCACAGACAAGATGCTAAATTCATCAGTAGGACAAAAGTAATTTTCATGAGCCTGAAACTTTATATAGAGACAGTCACAATGGCACATCCAAGTGAATTTGTCTGTTTGAATACACTGAAGCATGTATTGCTATTATCTGATATATAATCTGAATATACATATATATCTGATACATAATCTGAATTCAGTTTCAAGTGTTCACAGAAGTTCAAGACAAATTTAGTGTTCTTGAAAACATGCAAATAAGACTTAATACAGCCATGTTTAAAATTAAATACACACTTAAATTTGAAGTAAAGGCAGGCTTTCCAGTATCCACTGCAGATAACACAGACTCATTGAGTCAAAGTAAGACAAACAAAGTGTAAGTTAGATACTAGAATGGTTCCACAAATAACTTTAATGTCAATATTTTAATATCAACCATGGAAATATAACAGTTTTATTTAAAAAAATATATCTCTAATTATAAATTTCCTAATTTTAGAATTATTTTAGTTTCATTATTCCCAGAATGATGTATTTCATAGAGATAAGGAAAGGTATTTACATGATAATGTAGATACTATTAGTGCTGGCATTCTTACCCCCCCCCCCCCCCCAATAAATTAAAACTATTTGAATTAATTTTTCAGATTTTATAAATGCTTCAATGATTACAAATTTTTAAAATTTACATATTTGAAAGATTTTCATGGTTTTGCACATTTGTATGATTTTAGCTATTCTTTTTAAAAGCTCTTTTTTATAATTTCATATGCTGAAATTGAAGTTCTTTGTATGAATTTATTGGTATTTTATATATACTTATGTTTCAGTGTTCAAGATTGAGAAGCCATAAAACAGAAATTGGAGTTGAAGAATAGAAGTTCAATTCTAATATATTCAGATTAAAATTGTTAAGAAAGTAAAGATATAGAATCATATTCTTTAAAAGTAAATTGACCGAAATAATGACGCTGCTCTATTGGATTTTTAATCAGATTATCAATTGAGTTGCAGCAATAGTTTCACTGCAGGTAAGACTGAGATGGATTTGTAGATGAAGATAATGGTTAGCATTCGTTTTGTCAAAAATACATTTATATGTGGGGTTTTTTGCTTCTATTTTAGCAGAAAACTTTGAGTCTAAAAGCTGGTCTGGTTTAGTCTCTGACCCATAAACTTTTGGAAGTTTTTTTTAAACATCTTATAAGAAATCTAGGGGATACCTAGTATGGAAATTTCAGACTCTTCTGAAGGTGGATTACTTTATTTAAAATGTTTATTCTACTGAGTTAGTTATGTCTCGGTTGCTTTGGGTGTTTAGTTTGAAATCAGCAATTCCAAGTCTAGGTAACTGAAGATTCTCAGAAACAAACAGTGCAAACCAAAGAATACCACCTCTCTCATCTGTTAATGCCCTTATGTTTTAAAAAAAAATATTCTAAGGACTAAATAAACCACATTGTTTCTGCCTTCAGACAGGACCATTGCCATTTGTTATTCATACATTGAATTTCTTCTTTTTTTTTTTTTTTTT